>CM036543.1:577500-622500 GCA_020745685.1 Tautogolabrus adspersus | reverse complement strand
GGCCGGGGGCTGGACAGGGATGCAGGTTAAGCCTCTTTAACATTTACAGCAATGAACTGGCAAAGGCCTTAGACGAGTCTGCAGCACCCGGTATCCCCCTGTTAAATCTGCTGAAAAGTCTCAGGGTAACAGCAAGGGACATGAGGAACAAGAATCCATTGAAACATCTTTGTCACCTGTAACAGATTCTTTAAAATAATATATTCAATATGACCAAAATATCAAAGCTGTCATTGAAATGTGAGCAGACTTAAACTATCTCAACAACTTTTCAGAAGAAAACATCTTAAAGGTAAAGGGCTATTATACTTGTTGTAATGACATTTGATTTAATTTTCATTTCATTTCATATTCAATAACAAGTTCTCGAAATACGCGACCGCATTCTTCCTTTTTGGACGCTCCAAGCACCCGTACCGTAAATACGTGTATAGACGCGCATCATATTTTGAGAGGCGGCTGGCTTGTCCGCAGTAAATGTTATTAGGATTTGTTGGTGAGTGAACATGCACTCGGACACATGGAGCCAGGAACATGAATGCTGTCCTGACAAACCAACAGGAGGGTTAAATGAGATGTGATGTCGCCCGCTCTGGCCCCGGGTCTACACCTCACTATGCCCGCTGACTTCGCTAACTTCACGTTTCTGACTATGGAGTCTCCGAGAATCACAGTTTGAGTCTCTTTGTGTCGCTGACTGGGGAAAGTTGTTGGAAACGTGAAGTGGTTGGTGGGGAACCGTGTGTTGGTTTTTCGACTATGCTTCCCTCGGACAGTAACCCAGCCACTGCCTCCCGGCTGCTCGGGAGCTACCGGGGGAGAAGCTAAGCTATGTCGGCCCGCACCGGCTACAGGTGGCTGGCTAACTACTGCTGTACGATGGCTGTGGATCAGTGGTGAGGAGCCGGCTCTCTAACTCAGACACCCTCACCTCCAGAGCTACGAATAAAGTACATTTAATACATGTAGCATAACCAGTAAAGGAGGACGAGGAGTAACTAATCCTCTGACACACAGAGCAGGAGAGGCAGAAGAAGAAGCCGTCGTAAATGAAGCTAAGTGCTAAGCTAGGCTGAGAGTAGTTCAAATCAACTAAAGTGTTTAGCACTGTTTTAGAGTGATGTTTGATGACTTGTGTTTGTCTAAACGTGCAGTGTTTTACAAACAACTGTTGGAAGAAACTAGGTGAAATGAACTATTTAGCTTGAACTCTATTGAACAGCACAGAACAATAACAGTAGCAGAACACAAGTGATGCAAAAACTCACCGTAGTTCGTAGTAGAGACCTCCATCTTAGCATCATCGTGGCCGTCCATCACCGTGCTGCTGCGGGCTGAAGAGAGCTTCTTGTTCGTCGTTATGCTGCAATTTCCGGAGCACTTTGTGCTCACAGCGTCGGTATGGTGTGTTAGAGATTCATACGATCACATAGCATTGAGTTGGTAAAGTTTGAGTAGAATTAGGACAAGAAGACGGAGCTCAGAAAACACGCTGCACCCGGTCCGCCATCTTCTTCTTCTTCTTCTTCTTCTTCTATTGGTTTTCCGGCAGGCTGTACACTGTAGAGTGTAATGCTGCCCTCTACAGTCTAGGAGTGTGTACTTCATTCATATCTTCTGATACAGACCAGTAGCATGTAAGAATCTAAGAACTGCGCCCCCAGCAGATTGAAAGTTTGTATCCACAGAAAATATGGACTTAAAGGAGAAAGATGAGAGTCCCAGGTCAGAGAACTCCCTGAATAACTGACTTCTTTCATTCCTATATTTAACACAAACAAAGACAACATGACGGACTGTTTCCTCCTTTCCACACTGACACAGACCATCAGGGTGTTTACTGATTACCTTTAAAGAACTGTCCAGACCACAATGTCCTAACCTCAGCCTAGTTCAAACCACATCATCCTTTCTACAAGATTTTAGCAGTAGCCTCTTCTTTTTATTGATGGTTGCAGAGAGAAAACATGCCTGCCCTTTCACTCTTCTTCCCATTCTCTCTGCCACTGACACTCTAACTTTTCTTTACAAACACTATAACATTCACCTTTCCCCAAAGGAACATTCATCTCAATACACTGTTTTAAGAGAGACTCCTTTGAAAGTGTGTCAGAGATTTCATTCCCCTCAATCCCTGAATGACCTGGTACCCAGAAAAACTTAATCTGACACCCCACATTTCAACCTGAAGTAAACATCACAGGATCTGCTGAACCAAGTCAGGACCAGATGTTGATGACCCCTCTTTCAATGCCAACAAGGCAGCCGCAGAGTCAGAACAGATTAAACTCTTTGGAGGTTGAACCTCCCCCACCCACCATATGGCCCATAAAATAACCAAAAGTTCAGAAGTAAACACAGACAAATGATCAGATATGTGGACACTCTGTCAGATCTGAAGATGAACCACATACATACTGAACCCAGCTTTCCCTGAGACTGGATCCTTGAACCCCTCTGTAAAAATCTGCACATATTCACCCTGCATCTGATTTACATATACGCCTAAGCTCCCAGAAACATTTTGACTGTGTCTCTGTTCAAGCAGGGACAGATTCCTGCAATACAGAAATAAAACAAGAATATATTTATGAAGACATTTATCTGATACCATGCTTTTTAACCTCAATACAGTTGCCTGTATAGATAATATAACCTCACTTTTAAGTAATGGTTATTTCACTTTTATGGACAGAACTTGAGATGCCTTCTATTTCATTAAATAGGGTAGGGTAACACTCCCCTGTAGTAACGTTCATATGTTTCAATGATACTCACTCTATCTTGTGTCCTTAAGAATAGGGATTTGTTCAGCACATGCATTCACTTTGTGACTTCAGGCCTCTGAAAGGATGAAATGACAGTCACAACACAGGGTACAAGTTGGTTCACCACTGTAATGCAACAAGATTAAATCAGTGTTTCACACAATGGGTTATTAAAGATAGATAGATAGATAGATAGATAGATAGATACTTTATTGATCCCGAGGGAAATTCAAGGCATCCAGTAGCAGTATACAAACATGTAAGACACATAGCAATTGTTACCATAAACACCCGCTGTCCCCCCTCCCATACATATATTAACCCGACAACAAGGATTTAAGGAGCCCCTATAAAATTAAACCTGTGCAATTAAAAATAGACCTATACAACTTATATAATGAAATGTACAAACCTGTGCAGGAATAGAAATATATGTGCAATTTAAAAGAAACCTATAAACAGTGAAAAGCATCTGTAGTTAGACCTGTACATAAGAGATGGAGAGTGTTGACCTTCTGAGGGTATGTGTTACAGTAGTGTTTAAGATGGAGGTAGTGCAAGGAGTGTGAAAAACAGTCAGTGCAGACATTTAAGGTGCAAAAAAATAAATAAATAAAGTGATGGTCAAATGTGAAAAGCAAAAATATGTGAAAGCAGACATTAAACAGTTATTAAACAGTCAGTGCAAACATTAAAGTGATTGTCAGATGAGCATTAAAGTGTCCAACTAGAGGCTGACTCTTAGGACAGCAGTACAGATGAAGAATGTGTCCATGAGTCACTGAGTGCTTTATCCTTGCCGTGACAGTGAGATGTTGTACAGTCTTATGGCCAGGGGGACAAAAGAGTTCTTAAGTCTGTCCGTGGAGCACGCTTGTGACAGCAGTCTGCCACTGAACATGCTCCTCTGCCTGGTGAAGGTGCTGTGCAGAGGGTGGTGGGTGTTGTCCATGATGGAGAGCATTTTGTCCAAAGACCTTCTCTCTGCCACCGTCACCAGAGAGTCCAGCTCTGTGCCCACCACAGAGCCAGCCTTCCTCACCAGTCTGTCCAGCCGTGCTGCATCTCTCTTCTTGCTGCTTCCTCCCCAGCACACCACAGCGTAGAAGAGGACACTGGCCACCACAGACTGGTAAAACATCTGCAGCAGCTTTTTGCAGATGTTGAAGGACCCCAGCCTTCTCAGGAAGTACAGACGGCTCTGTCCCTTCCTGCAGGTAGTGTCCATGTTTGGTGACCAGTCCAGTTTGTCATCCAACTGCAGCCCCAGATATCTGTAGGTCCTGACCACCTCCACGTCGACCCCCCCGATGGAAACAGGTTGCAGATGTGGCTTGTTCCTTCTGAAGTCCACCACCATCTCCTTGGTCTTGGAGGTGTTCAGCTGCAGATGGTTCGAACTGCACCACGTCACAAAGTCCTCAATCAGGCTCCTGTACTCCTCCTCCTGTCCATCCCTGACACAACCAACTATCGCAGTGTCATCTGAGTATTTCTGCATGTGGCAGAGCTCGGAGTTATACTGGAAGTCAGAGGTATACAGGATGAACAAGACAGGAGAGAGCACAGTCCCCTGTGGTGCTCCGGTGCTGCTGACCACAGTGTCAGATGTGCAGTTCTTCAGTCTGACGTACTGTGGTCTCTCTGTGAGGTAGTCAGTGATCCATCTCACCAGGTACGAGTCCACCCTCATCTCAGTCAGCTTGTCTCTCAGTAGGAGGGGGTGGATGGTGTCAAAGGCGCTTGAGAAATCAAAGAACATGATTCTCATCGCGCTGCTCCCCTTGTCCAGATGAGAGTACGCCCTGTGTAGCAGATAGAGGATGGCATCGTCCACGCCCACCTTCGCCTGGTACGCAAACTGCAGTGGATCCTGCGCGTGGTCGACCTGGGGTCTGAGGTGATGGAGCAGCAGCCGTTCAAAGGTCTTCATGACGTGGGATGTCAGTGCAATTGGCCTGAAGTCGCCTGGTTCACTGGGGTTTTTCTTCTTAGGGACCGGGGTGAGGCACGAGGTCTTCCAGAGCACAGGGACCTTCCCAAGCCGCAGGCTCAAGTTGAAGACATGCTGAAGCGGCTCCCCCAACTCAGCAGCACAGGCCTTAAGCATCCTAGGACACACCCTGTCCGGGCCCGCTGCCTTCCTGGGACGGAGTCTTCTCAGCTCTATGCTCACCTGATCCCTGGTGATGGTGGAGGGGAGGGGGGTTGAATTGTCTGTGGAGATGGAGGGGGGTGGTGTTGTATTTGTCCTGGTGGCAGTGGGGGTGTTGTTGTTGTTGTTGGGGGGGATGAAGGTCAGGGTGGGGGTGTGAGGAGAGGTGCTGAGTGGGCAGTTACTGTTGTTGTTGTTGTTGGGGGGGATGTAGGTCAGGGTGGGGGTGTGAAGAGAGGTGCTGAGTGGGCAGTTACCGTTGTTGTTGTTATTGGGGGGGATGAAGGTCAGGGTGGGGGAGTGAGGAGGGGTGCTGAGTGGGCAGTTACCTGCTGCAACGGCTGGGCAGTCAAACCTGTTAAAAAACAGGTTGAGCTGGTTGGCTCTCACAGTGTCCCCATCTTCTGTGTTGTTGTTTTTCTTCTTGCAGCCTGTGATGGTTTTCATGCCCTCCCAGACCTCCCTCATGTTGTTGTTCTGCAGCTTCTGCTCCACCTTCCTTCTGTACTCCTCCTTTGCCTCTCTGAGTCGGACCTTGAGTTCCCCCTGCACGCGCTTCAGCTCTGCCTGGTCTCCCTCCTTGAATGCCCTCTTCTTCCTGTTGAGGATGTCCTTGACTTCACTGGTAATCCAGGGCTTGTTGTTCAGGAAGCAGCGTACAGTTTTTGTGGGGACCACAACATCCATACAGAAGTTCATGTAGTCAGTAGTGCAGTGTGTGACCCCCTCAATATCCTCACCGTGTGGCTCCTGCAAGGCACTCCAGTCAGTGGTCTCAAAGCAGTCTCTGAGTGCCTCTTCTGCCTCAGGAGACCACTTCCTGAAGGTGCGTGTGGTTACTGGTTGCCTTTGAATCTGTGGCTTGTACTGTGGTTTCAGAAGGACCAGGTTGTGGTCAGACTTCCCCAGAGGTGGTAGGGGGGTGGCAGTGTAAGCGTCCTTCACATTTACATACAGGAGGTCTATTGTCCTGTTCTTCCTGGTAGGACAGCTTACAAACTGGTGAAAGTCCGGTAGTGTTGAGTCCAATGTAACATGATTAAAGTCCCCAGAGATGGCTATGAGTGCTTCAGGGTGCTGTGTTTGTAGTCTTGCGATCGTGGAGTGGATGACGTCACACGCGGTGTCAGCGTGCGCCCGCGGAGGGACGTAGCAACAAACAACAATGGCGTGGGAGAATTCTCTGGGCATGTAGTATGGTCGGAGACCTACCGCTAGCAGCTCGATATCCCTGCTGCACGTTGCCTCCTTCACAGTAACATGTCCCTGGTGGCACCATCTGGTGTTAATAAACAGCGCCAGCCCTCCTCCTTTCCGTTTGCCACTGCGTTTGGTGTCTCGGTCCGCTCTCACTGTTGTGAAGCCCGGTAGATCCACGTTAGCGTCCGGGGTGTTTTGGGTCAGCCAGGTTTCTGTGAAGCACATTAAACTGCACTCTCTAAATGTCCGGTCATTCCTCACAAGGGCAGCCAGCTCATCTGTCTTGTTGGTTAAACAGTTCACGTTCCCCATAACTATCGCCGGAACAGAGGGCTTGTATTTCCAGCGCTTAGCCGCTAGCCTAGCCTTCACCTTGGCTCCGGCTCTGCAGCCTCTGTACCTCCGCCTCAGCTCCTCCGGTATGGGGTGAACGATGCCGGCTTGTCCCGTTGTTCGGAGTGAGAGCAGCTTCTCCCTTGAATAAACAAGTTTTCCACTGCTATATTCCCGAAAAGGAGAAAACGTATCCATAGGATATACAAAGTTCTACACCGTAAAGTGTACTACAAAGTTAAAGTCGGCATAAAACAACCAATAAAATACTAAAAAAACTAAAAACAAATACGACAGGGACGGAGCTATTGGATATGCGGCCACTCGCGTCGGCGCAGAAGAACTTTTAGGACAGGAGGCAGGCAGGCAGACACAATATAAACTTATATTCAAACATTGAAGTTGAAAAGCTGATGTTCAGCACTTTTGATGCCTCTTAAAGCCTCAAAATGATGCACTTGCCTTGGATCAGTGACGGGCTGAAACTGAAGCTCCCATGCTCTCACCCTCCATGTATTGGTAAACTGTATTTCATTGGCTTTTTGAAGGATCTCAAACAGGTTTCCGACCATGGCTTCAGTGAGTCCCATTTTCAGTCCACACATTTTCTGAGATACAAAAAAGACACACAAATGTGCAAAGCCAAAAAATTACAACACAAATATAATATAGGTCAATGAATGCATCACACGTACTTGCTTGTGGCCAAAAGTGAGGGGACAAAGACGACAGCCGTTGAAAAATGGCCAAGTTTACTTTATCTGTAACTCTAGCTAGCTAGCTAAACCATGATCAGTGTCTGCCATGATACTATAATCCCCAAGCCATGCCAAAACACACCGCATTTGTCCGCTGACATGTTAACAAGTCACGGACCTTTCACCGAAAATCAGCGTTACATAACAAGTCTAAACTTAAAGCCTATGGAGACAAAATGTATTTTAAAACTTACAGAAATGGCGGTAACCATAGAAACGGAGAACAGAGTCAGGACGGACGGTTGTGTCCGTCGACTCCATCCTAAATCATCAGACTACAAAGCATAAAACAACCGCTAAAGTAATATAAATGCCTTAATCGACTTAATGTTTTAAAAGTAACTTAGCAATGACTAAAACAGAACTTACCACGAGGACGTCCACAGCAGAGTCGGGCACTCGGGCTGCGGAGGAAGAAAGAAGGGGTTGACCTTCTCAAGTCCGCAGGGGCTCCGCGAATACATAAAAAAACAGCCTTCAGGAAAAAAAGGGCCTCAAAGAAGAAAGGAAGGCAGTTAGAGAAAATCAGTTGATAAAATCTATTACATAAAACAATAGACTAACGGTGAAACCTGTGGACATATTTTATTCTGCTAACAGTAGTTTGAAAAAGTAACGGCTCTGTGGGAGGAAGAGTATTGCACAATGCGCATGTTTAAATAGAAAGTCCCACCACGGATCAATGTTATAAAAATGTATTTTTTACTGGATCATTCTCGGGTCAAAACGCCCGTAGTTATATAAAGTACCATGTCAAAATAGCTATAAGGAAAACCTCTCTAGCAACAAGCCGTAATGTGCTTGATGTATTCAGTTCAAGTTAATTAATTTATAATAGCCTGAGTTAGCCTTGTCAAAGACATCCAGCTAACTAATGTTAACAGTAAAAACAGTTAAAGGTCCAGCTACTTACCCCTGAAGGTTCTTGCCTCTTCTTCATTCATTCCAGCTTCAATAATTTTTTGAATGAGGTAGTCAGGTAGACAAAGCAGGACAAAAAGCTGCTGCTTGTAGTGAACAAAATGTACACCTCTGAAATGTTACTGCTAAGTAAAGCCCGGGAAAACTACGGGGAACCAGGGCTGGAACAGTGCCCCTGCTGGTCTTTTGAAGTAATGACATGAGAGTGAAACCTTTGGGTTTTTCTGTACCTTAAGCTCGTTAGAAGTACAATGATGTACCCTTTGATGTAAGCAATGACTTTGAAATATGTACCTGTAAGTACAAAAGTGAGACCCCTATTTCTTTGTGTGACACATACCCTATCTTTACGATTTGTCTCAGGGACATCAGTTTCAATTGTGGATGAACTGCTGACTGCAAAAGTTAAAACTATTTTTTTATGATTTGCTTGATAACTTTCTCTGAGCAATTTACAATACTGACACAAAAAACAGCTGAGCAACATCTTTCAGCTTCATGTAAAGTTCTGATGCAGACTCCCAGTTCTCCGCTCTCTGTAGTTGAGCACGCTCCATAGCAAGGTCCAAGTGCTCCTGCATGTTTGAGTCTCCACATGGAGCTACTGACAGGCTTGACTCAGGAACAGCATCCACATCAGTGTGTTGAATTTGAAGTCCACCGTCTCTGGAGACAAATCTATGTTAAATAAAATACATAATAGTATTTCATTAGCAGAAGTAAAAACAAGGACGTATTTCTCAACCAATCACCAATGTTTTACCTGAGTGGTAAGTGGAACAGTTCATTGGGCACCCCCCCCTGGACATGACGCTGTTCTGGAGGGCGAATCCTGTGGCTGTCCCACACACTCCTCCAAGTCCCTCTGAACAACATCACCAAAGCAAAATCTCAGAAGGCACTGATGCTCATGACTCCCATTGAAGTGTCCAGCATCTCGGAGGTCTGCAAATAACTAGATAGATAGATAGATAGATAGATAGATAGATAGATAGATAGACAGACAGACAGACAGACAGACAGACAGACAGACAGACAGACAGACAGACAGACAGACAGACAGACAGACAGACAGACAGACAGACAGACAGACAGACAGACAGACAGACAGACAGACAGACAGACAGACAGACAGACAGACAGACAGACAGACAGACAGACAGACAGACAGACAGATAGATAACAAACATGCAAGACACAAAACAATTGTTACAATAAACACCCTCCCATACATATATTAACCCAACAATTAAGATTAAAGGAGCCCCTGTATAAATAAGAATAAAAAATAAAATAAAAATTAAACCTGTGCAATTAAAAATAGACCTATACAACTTATATAAAGAGATGTAGAAAACGTGTGCAGGAACAGAAATATATGTGCAATTTTCCTATAAACAGTTAAAAAGCATCTGTAATTAGACCTGTACATAAGAGATGAAGAGTGTTGACTTTCTGAAGGTATGTGTTGTTGTACAGTAGAGTTTAAGAAGGGGTTAGTGTGAAAACAGTCATTAAACAGTCAGTGCAAACATTAAAGTGATTGTCAGCAATAAAGTGTCCAACTAGAGGCTGACTCTTAGGACAGCAGTACAGATGAAGAATGAGTCCATGAGTCACTGAGTGCTTTATCCCTGCCGTGACAGTGAGATGTTGTACAGTCTTATGGCCAGGGGGACAAAAGAGTTCTTAAGTCTGTCCGTGGAGCACGCTTGTGACAGCAGTCTGCCACTGAACATGCTCCTCTGCCTGGTGAAGGTGCTGTGCAGAGGGTGGTGGGTGTTGTCCATGATGGAGAGCATTTTGTCCAAAGTCCTTCTCTCTGCCACCGTCACCAGAGAGTCCAGCTCTGTACCCACCACAGAGCCAGCCTGGATATGCCTGGAATGGATATAATATTATGTGCATACATATAAAATACAAGTCAAATCAAAGTTAGGCATCATTACTGTATGAAGGCCTCTTACCTTTCCTTTCTTAAAATGGACCACCAGGACTCAATATGCTGGTTAGTCGTTAGACGTGTGGCTGGACGCTCCAGCGTAGTAGTCACTGTGTTGGTGGCGTAGGGTACACTGAATTGCAGCCATAGCGCCGTTCTCCGTGCCGCCATCAGTCCTCAGTCTCATGGGGATGACATCGAGTTGTTGCACACACGACAGGAAATACTGGGCCAAAACCCATCTATGCATCCCGAGTGGGATATTTTGTTTGTTGTAGCTGAAAGACCTTGCGGACACAGACAGTGATACGGAGTTTGTGGTGACAGAAGTATGTTTTGTGGAACTCAGTTGAGCCAGATTAGTCATGCGCTTCGTGTGGACGCTCTCTTGAACTTTTTAAACACACCGATGGGACGGAAGGATCAGATATGAATAATATCATTAAATATTTTAATGACGGCCACTCTTATGACGTTATTGTGGACATGAGGTCACGTTTACATGGTGTAAACATCAGCTTACGGACTCTTAAAAGCAGAATAAATAAAGCCGGGCTATACCGCAGAAAGGGATACTCCTCTGCAAACGCCGTTGTAAACGCCATCAGAGCGGAACTACGTGGACCTGGACAGCTGTTTGGCTACCGAACGATGTGGCAGGTACTGAAGCAAAAGTACAATCTTCATGTGAGGAGAGACGATGTAATGAAGTTGCTCAGGGAGCTTAACCCCCGAGGTTGAAAGAGCAGAGCACGCAGAAGGTTTGTAAGACGAACGCAGAGGCACCACTTGTCAAAAGGCAAGGCAGGCAACTGCTTGGGGTCCCAGACCAGTAGGGGCCCCTGAGGGCTCACAAATTTGAACCAAAGCAGTGGCTCAAAAAGTGCAAATTTTGCAATGACAGTAGGAAACCTCCCTTGTGTCGCCCCATCTGACTGTCTATAGGAGTGAAAAAAGAGGTAGAGGAGTAAACATCGTCTGGCAGACATAATGGTTATGAACACTGGTTGGAGGTACCCCCAATTGATTTTTGCCTAGGGCCCCAACAGACTCTCCACTGGACGAACATACCACTCAATGGGGCCCAACTATATGTGGCAAAACGGTTACGATAAGCTTTTAAGTAACCATCAGCATGCCCACAATTACATCACGTCTTGGTGGATGGATGGATCAGAGACTTACTTTGAGAACTCATGTAGAAAAAATCATCAGTAAAAGTGAGAAAGTGAATAACATCGTCAGAAGCCTAGCAGGAAGGGAGTGGGGGGCTGAGAGGGGGACCTTGTGATCTATCGAGCCATTATAAGATCTACACTGGATTATGGATGTGTTGTGTTTGGGTCAGCTGCTAAATCTGTTCTTAACAAACTGGATAGAGTCCAGACAAGGGCCCTAAGAATTTGTTGTGGGGCTTTTATCCTGTGATGTTTACTTCAGGTTGAAATGTGGGGTGTCAGATTAAGTTTTTCTGGGTACCAGGTCATTCAGGGATTGAGGGGAATGAAATCTCTGACACACTTTCAAAGGAGTCTCTCTTAAAACAGCGTATTGAGATGAATGTTCCTTTGGGGAAAGGTGAATGTTATAGTGTTTGTAAAGAAAAGTTAGAGTGTCAGTGGCAGAGAGAATGGGAAGAAGAGTGAAAGGGCAGGCATGTTTTCTCTCTGCAACCATCAATAAAAAGAAGAGGCTACTGCTAAAATCTTGTAGAAAGGATGATGTGGTTTGAACTAGGCTGAGGTTAGGACATTGTGGTCTGGACAGTTCTTTAAAGGTAATCAGTAAACACCCTGATGGTCTGTGTCAGTGTGGAAAGGAGGAAACAGTCCGTCATGTTGTCTTTGTTTGTGTTAAATATAGGAATGAAAGAAGTCAGTTATTCAGGGAGTTCTCTGACCTGGGACTCTCATCTTTCTCCTTTAAGTCCATATTTTCTGTGGATACAAACTTTCAATCTGCTGGGGGCGCAGTTCTTAGATTCTTACATGCTACTGGTCTGTATCAGAAGATATGAATGAAGTACACACTCCTAGACTGTAGAGGGCAGCATTACACTCTACAGTGTACAGCCTGCCGGAAAACCAATAGAAGAAGAAGAAGAGCAGGTAGCGTGTTTCAGAGCCCTGCAGAGCAACCTTTTAAAAGCATCATTTTTGTCTCACTTTGAGAAGAACACTTGGTGGTAACTCAGTCTCAAGTTGCATTGTACTGAGACAAAGTGAAAACATGGCTGCTAAATCATCCACAGGAAGACAAACAAGTGTTTTAACCACGAGGCCTTCAACTCCTACTCCGACCGCGGCCTCCACTGAAAAAAGTCCCCGGGGAGAAGCAGACTCAGCTGCGGCCGCATCTACGACGGACACAGAGTCTTTTCAAAGTGAGCTTCTGTCCTCCCTGCGCAAACATTTGATAGATACTCTGAAGATTGAGCTCCGGGCTGTGTTGGAGAGTGAAATGGCAGTCATTAGAGCCGACATTACTGCAGCCAGGTCCGAGCTAAAGGAATACAGAGAGTCCATTACATCCGAGCTGTCTACGTTGAGTGTCACGGTAAAAGGTATGGAGGAAAGCCTGTCTGCATGCACTGATGACGTTTACCATTTACAGAAACAAGTACAGCGCCTCACTGCAAGCTGATACTCTGATATTTCTCATCCTCTCTGTCTCTGTCTGTGTATTTCTCTTCATCCTCTCTGTCTGTGTATTTCTCTTCATCCTCTCTGTCTGTGTATTTCTCTTCATCCTCTCTGTCTGTGTATTTCTCTTCATCCTCTCTGTCTGTGTGTTTCTCTTCATCCTCTCTGTCTGTGTGTTTCTCTTCATCCTCTCTGTCTGTGTATTTCTCTTCATCCTCTCTGTCTGTGTGTTTCTCTTCATCCTCTCTGTCTGTGTATTTCTCTTCATCCTCTGTGTCTGTGTATTTCTCTTCATCCTCTCTGTCTGTGTATTTCTCTTCATCCTCTCTGTCTGTGTATTTCTCTTCATCCTCTCTGTCTGTGTATTTCTCTTCATCCTCTCTGTCTGTGTATTTCTCTTCATCCTCTCTGTCTGTGTGTTTCTCTTCATCCTCTCTGTCTGTGTATTTCTCATCCTCTCTGTCTGTGTATTTCTCTTCTTCCTCTCTGTCTGTGTGTTTCTCTTCATCCTCTGTGTCTGTGTATTTCTCTTCATCCTCTCTGTCTGTGTATTTCTCATCCTCTCTGTCTGTGTATTTCTCATCCTCTCTGTCTGTGTATTTCTCTTCATCCTCTCTGTCTGTGTATTTCTCTTCATCCTCTCTGTCTGTGTATTTCTCTTCATCCTCTCTGTCTGTGTATTTCTCTTCATCCTCTCTGTCTGTGTATTTCTCTTCATCCTCTCTGTCTGTGTATTTCTCTTCATCCTCTCTGTCTGTGTGTTTCTCTTCATCCTCTCTGTCTGTGTATTTCTCTTCATCCTCTGTGTCTGTGTATTTCTCTTCATCCTCTCTGTCTGTGTGTTTCTCTTCATCCTCTCTGTCTGTGTATTTCTCTTCATCCTCTCTGTCTGTGTATTTCTCTTCATCCTCTCTGTCTGTGTATTTCTCTTCATCCTCTGTGTCTGTGTATTTCTCTTCATCCTCTCTGTCTGTGTGTTTCTCTTCATCCTCTCTGTCTGTGTATTTCTCTTCATCCTCTCTGTCTGTGTGTTTCTCTTCATCCTCTCTGTCTGTGTATTTCTCTTCATCCTCTGTGTCTGTGTATTTCTCTTCATCCTCTCTGTCTGTGTATTTCTCTTCATCCTCTCTGTCTGTGTATTTCTCATCCTCTCTGTCTGTGTGTTTCTCTTCATCCTCTCTGTCTGTGTGTTTCTCTTCATCCTCTCTGTCTGTGTATTTCTCTTCATCCTCTCTGTCTGTGTATTTCTCTTCATCCTCTCTGTCTGTGTGTTTCTCTTCATCCTCTCTGTCTGTGTGTTTCTCTTCATCCTCTCTGTCTGTGTATTTCTCTTCATCCTCTCTGTCTGTGTATTTCTCTTCATCCTCTCTGTCTGTGTATTTCTCTTCATCCTCTGTGTCTGTGTATTTCTCATCCTCTCTGTCTGTGTATTTCTCTTCATCCTCTCTGTCTGTGTGTTTCTCTTCATCCTCTCTGTCTGTGTATTTCTCTTCATCCTCTCTGTCTCTGTCTGTGTATTTCTCTTCATCCTCTCTGTCTGTGTATTTCTCTTCATCCTCTCTGTCTGTGTATTTCTCTTCATCCTCTCTGTCTGTGTATTTCTCATCCTCTCTGTCTGTGTATTTCTCTTCATCCTCTGTGTCTGTGTATTTCTCTTCATCCTCTCTGTCTGTGTATTTCTCTTCATCCTCTCTGTCTGTGTATTTCTCTTCATCCTCTCTGTCTGTGTATTTCTCTTCATCCTCTCTGTCTGTGTATTTCTCTTCATCCTCTCTGTCTGTGTATTTCTCTTCATCCTCTCTGTCTGTGTGTTTCTCTTCATCCTCTCTGTCTGTGTATTTCTCATCCTCTGTGTCTGTGTATTTCTCTTCATCCTCTCTGTCTGTGTATTTCTCTTCATCCTCTCTGTCTGTGTATTTCTCTTCTTCCTCTCTGTCTGTGTATTTCTCTTCATCCTCTCTGTCTGTGTATTTCTCTTCATCCTCTCTGTCTGTGTGTTTCTCTTCATCCTCTCTGTCTGTGTATTTCTCTTCATCCTCTCTGTCTGTGTATTTCTCTTCATCCTCTCTGTCTGTGTATTTCTCTTCATCCTCTCTGTCTGTGTGTTTCTCTTCATCCTCTCTGTCTGTGTATTTCTCTTCATCCTCTCTGTCTGTGTATTTCTCTTCATCCTCTCTGTCTGTGTATTTCTCTTCATCCTCTCTGTCTGTGTATTTCTCTTCATCCTCTCTGTCTGTGTATTTCTCATCCTCTCTGTCTGTGTATTTCTCTTCATCCTCTCTGTCTGTGTGTTTCTCTTCTTCCTCTCTGTCTGTGTATTTCTCTTCATCCTATCTGTCTGTGTATTTCTCTTCATCCTCTCTGTCTGTGTATTTCTCTTCATCCTCTCTGTCTGTGTGTTTCTCTTCATCCTCTCTGTCTGTGTGTTTCTCTTCATCCTCTCTGTCTGTGTATTTCTCATCCTCTCTGTCTGTGTATTTCTCTTCATCCTCTCTGTCTGTGTATTTCTCTTCATCCTCTCTGTCTGTGTGTTTCTCTTCATCCTCTCTGTCTGTGTATTTCTCTTCATCCTCTCTGTCTGTGTGTTTCTCTTCATCCTCTCTGTCTGTGTATTTCTCTTCATCCTCTCTGTCTGTGTATTTCTCTTCATCCTCTGTGTCTGTGTATTTCTCTTCATCCTCTCTGTCTGTGTATTTCTCTTCATCCTCTCTGTCTGTGTGTTTCTCTTCATCCTCTCTGTCTGTGTATTTCTCTTCATCCTCTCTGTCTGTGTATTTCTCTTCATCCTCTCTGTCTGTGTATTTCTCTTCATCCTCTCTGTCTGTGTATTTCTCTTCATCCTCTCTGTCTGTGTATTTCTCTTCATCCTCTGTGTCTGTGTATTTCTCTTCATCCTCTCTGTCTGTGTATTTCTCTTCATCCTCTCTGTCTGTGTGTTTCTCTTCTTCCTCTCTGTCTGTGTATTTCTCTTCATCCTCTCTGTCTGTGTATTTCTCTTCATCCTCTCTGTCTGTGTATTTCTCTTCATCCTCTCTGTCTGTGTATTTCTCTTCATCCTCTGTGTCTGTGTATTTCTCTTCATCCTCTCTGTCTGTGTATTTCTCTTCATCCTCTGTGTCTGTGTATTTCTCTTCATCCTCTCTGTCTGTGTGTTTCTCTTCATCCTCTGTGTCTGTGTATTTCTCTTCATCCTCTCTGTCTGTGTATTTCTCTTCATCCTCTGTGTCTGTGTATTTCTCTTCATCCTCTCTGTCTGTGTATTTCTCTTCATCCTCTCTGTCTGTGTAGCTGAAGCTGAAGTGAGCCAGCGTGAGGCCGCTGTATAACTTTTCATGTCTCTTCATCTCCTTTGTCTCTGTGTGTGTTTCTTTATTTCACCGTCTCCACTTGCAGGAATCTGTAAGCTTGTGGTAATGACGTCACGGGACTTCGGGGCAGCACTGTGCCGCCGGTAGCCTACTGTTGTAAAAACAAGTTGTAACTTTTGTCAGCTTGGACAACAAGCTCTCTTTTTCCTCCCTCTACATCCTTTTTTCTGCTCTGCTAGATAAGCTTCACTTCAAACTGGCTTGTTGGTAAGTTTCTATCTTCTATCTCTTTCTCTCTCGTCTCTTTTCTCTCTCTCTGTCACCTGTGATGCCGCTCAATCATTTCCTTAAACATGCTGTGCACTAATGGTGCATTCATGTGGTGTCGGACACATCTGGAAAACAAGTTTCGGAGTTGTGAAATCAGAATCAGAATCAGCTTTATTGGACAGGTATGTTTAACACACAAGGAATTTAACTTTGGTAGACTGTGCTCTCTTTGTACAAAGGTAAAACATTAAATATCAACAATAAAGTCAAAAGTAATCAGTAATGAAAGACTAATATGTACAAGACTAAATAAGACAAAAGAAATGCAGACAGGTTGACAGGTTGGGGAAAGCCCCTTGAGCCTGTCGCTGTAGTATCCATGCTTTCCCCCATTAGTGCGGTTTCTCTTTATCTGTCGCCTCCGCTTCTTCTAATGATTTATGGTTAAAACTAGAAAAGAGCCAAACATTAATGAATGAGAATAATTTGTTTATATTCTTGTTTGTTGTGGCGTATTTTGGTTTGAGCTTTTGTTAATAGTTTTAGGGGTATTTGTGCCTTATTTCTCCCTCTCTGGAGCGGAGCAGCTGTGTAATTGAAGTTGATTAGGACACCTGGGGTGAGAGTGGAGAAGTGGGACAGTTTTTTTTACTGCAAACAGCATTTGTTTATTTTGTCAAGTTTCATTTTTGCGGAAAGTTTTCTGTTAATAAATTCACAAGTTGACTTTGGATCGGAGGCTGCTTCTTGTTTTTTTGATAGCGTGTTAAGCTAGCTCAGCGGTGGCTTACCTGGAACTTAAGTTCAAAGCCATCACATTATTCTGGATTAGTAGGCTACCTATAATACGAGTAGAGAGTTATTTCCTCTCGCATATGCAGAACGTACGTGGTGGTTGGCCGTCGGCTGAACTCTTTGCCGTGTGTTCTAGTGCAACTTTTTGGCCAAGACAAAAGTTCTTTGCCATCTGCTTGGTGTGTCAGGGCCTTTAGACCTCAGTGTCATGATGGAATAGTCCATGTAGTGCAGCAGGAGGGGGGAGGGGGCCCTGAGACATGACTTATTGATGAACTAGCCATTCTGCTGATGAGAACTTTTTGCGTTAGTTTTTAGAAAAACATAATAACTTACCAGAAAGTTAAAAAAGAAATTCTTAAACATGATTTTTTGGGGCCCCTGCAGTTTGGGAGCCCAAGGCAATATCCTACCTACGCCTAATGGTTAAGTCTGTCACTGTAAATAACATTGCGATGTGATGAACTACCAGTCTGAACTAAAATGAGTCTGTGGTAACAGGTAATTTATTTTTCATCTCAAATTGAAATAAGCCTTGAATATAGCTTATGTTCCATTCTTCAGATCGCTTTTATTTTGAAACGTCATATTAGATTGTCTTGTTATTTCCTCTTTTCAAGCAATCAGAATCAGGTTTATTGCCAAGTACATTTACACATACAAGGAATTAGTCTTGGTGTGTTGGTGCAAAAAAAGTTAACAGGGAAAAACAGCCAAAAAAACAATTTTAAAATAAAAATATAAGAAATTTACCAATTTAAACAATAGAATCTAAAAAATTCAAATATAAAGAAAAATAAAAAATAACAAAAGCTGCAATGGAGTGCATGTGAGAAAAAAGAATGTAAAGTCTGGTGAGCGTTAATGTAACTCATAAAAACAGTTCCAGCCTTCACATCACTGTGATGTTTTCTGACTGTGGGGCTGATGAGAGTCTGTGTTATGTGGGAGGAGGGGGGGGGGGGGCAGGGACATTGTTCATGAGGCTGACAGCAGAGGGGAAGAAACTGTTCTTGTGGAGAGAGGTTTTGGTCCTGATGGACCGCAGCCTCTTACCAGAGGGGAGAGTCTCAAACAGTCCATGTGCGGGGTGAGAGGGGTCGGCCACGATCTTACCTGCATGCCTCAGGGCCCTGGAGGTGTACAGGTCGTGGAGAGATGGAAGATTGCAGCCAATCACCTTCTCTGCAGAGCGGATGATGCGCTGCAGCCTGCACTTCTCTCTTGCTGTGGCTGCAGCGTACCAGACTGTGATGGAGGAGGAGAGGATGGACTCGATGATGGCAGTGTAGAAGTGCACCATCATGGTCTTTGGCAGGTTGAACTTCTTCAGCTGCCGCAGGAAGTACATCCTCTGCTGTCCTTTCTTGATGAGGGAGGTGATGTTCAGCTCCCACTTGAGGTCCTGGGCGATGGTGGTCCCCAGGAAGCGGAAAGACTCCACAGTAGACACCGTGGAGTCACCGATGGTGATGGGGCTGGGGACGGCTGCGTTTTTCCTGAAGTCCACAACCATCTCCACTGTCTTCAGAGCGTTAAGCTCTAGGTTGTTTTCACTGCACCAGGTTACCAGATGGTCAGCCTCCCACCTGTAGGCAGACTCGTCCCCACCAGAGATGAGTCCAATGAGGGTGGTGTCGTCTGCGAACTTGAGGAGCTTCACAGACTGGTGACTGGAGGTGCAGCTGTTAGTGTACAGGGAGAAGACCAATCATCCACTTCAAAGACGATAAACAAGCCAGAGGGGGATTTTAAGTTGATCTCGATGTCCTCCCTAAACCCTAAACCCTAAGCCCTGAACCTTGAGCCCTAAACCCTAAACCCTAAACCCTTAGCCCTAAACCCTAAACCCTGAGCCCTAAACCCTGAGCCCTGAACCCTAAACCCTGAACCCTAAACCCTGAGCCCTGAACCCTAAACTCTAAACCGTAAACCTTAAACCCTGAGCCCTTACGGACTGAATCGACGTCACCTGGAAAGTGATTGAGTGCACGAGGCTGAAAGGGCTCCAATGGTTTAATATGAACGGGACAGCACTTTGTGACTTCTCTGTAACCATGACTACATGATGTTATGGTAAAAGCTCGTTTTACTTTACTCACTCACAGCCACGGCACTTCTAAAAAGTTCTACTCAATATGGGCCTATATGAAAATGTCTGTGTTGTGGTTTATCTTATATAACGGACTAACATGCTCTCTGTCTTGGTGTTTTAGTAGACTGTAAATAGAGCGTGGTTTCACCTTCCTCCTTTTTTACCGTCTCTACCTTTTCTTTCAGTTTTATGGCGTTTGTTTACCTTTCCGTTCTTATGGTCTTCCCCTGAGAATCATATGTTTCACGTCAAAATGCTATGAACTCTGGGTAATTCCCTCACAAGTCTGCAGATATGCCCACTTACAGACAGGGTGCATAAAGAGCTCGTAAAGTCAGCGAGAGATCCCTCAGGCACTTGATGATTTGACAGTGGGACAGCCCTGAGCCCTCACACACTCACTGACTTATCAAGGTCAGCGCGTGTGTGAGGGTGGACATCGAGATTCTAATATAAATGTTCTGATGAGCAGCCTGAAAGTCTTCTTTACACTCGTGATCTCCACTATGTCAACTTCTTCTGAAACCTTTTACGTATCAGTCTTTGTAAATAGTACAAGTTGAATTCTTTAGAACAATATTCATTTTGTTTCAATGCGAGTTTTTTTTCAAACAATAACTATTGTGGAGGCATCGCAGTAATGAGAGCTCACTACAGCTAAACATGTTTTCATAAAATAATGTGTTACATTAGTAAATATACTGTTCAACAAAGATCACTAACATCATCTTAAACATCGGCTTTGTTTTCTTTTCCTAAATTGTGAACTTCTTTGATAAAGAATTGTAAATCACCGGTTTCCTGAAAATGACTATTCTTACCAAAGCCAGAAAAAGTGATTCTGCCTCTGATTGGTCTATTTTCAGGCAACTAAGGAACGCACTTCTCTTATCAAAAAGGCTAAATCAGCAGTGTGATGTCACACTTAAATTTTTCAACGAGGGGGGCTAGAACTGAGCGTTACATGCTGCTACTGCTACTGCTAACAGGAGGAGGTAGGAGAAGCCACGTTTCCGCGGACTTTGAATTTTTGCACATAGATGTGCCTAAACATGCACAAGACACCTGGAGAACACACTAAAGAGCATATACAACCAGAACAAGTATCATATGGGACCTTTAAAGCATAGGCTTCTTTGTTTGGGTCAGATCATGTAGTTTGCAAAATAAGTGAATTCCAAACATGATTAAAATGTGATCAATTCAAATTAACTATTGATTTTCAGCCATTAAAAATGAAATCATTTGACAGCCCTTATTAATATTCAAAAAGCAGTCTAAGTAGCGTTAATGTTTGTTTACTGTGTCCTGCAGATGTCCAGCAGCTGTTGGTGAGTAAAGAAGAGCTTCCACCTGAGCAGCAGGAGTGGAGCCACATTCTGGACCAGGAGGACACTAAGCCCCAACACATTAAAGAAGAACATGAGGAACTGTGGAGCAGTCAGGAGGAAGAACAGCTTCAAGGACTGGAGGAGGCTGATACCACCAAGTTCCCCTTCACTCCTGTCTCTGTGAAGAGTGAAGATGATGAAGAGAAACCTCAGTCCTCACAGCTTCATCAGAGACAAACTGAACAGATGGAAACAGGAGTTGATGGAGAGGACTGTGGAGGAGCAGAACCAGAGAGGTGCTCAGATCCAGAGAGACGTTTACAACCAGAGACTGAGGTCAAGATTGCAGACGCTGATGAACCTGAGACTGATGACAGTGATGATTGGAGAGAGACAAGAGAAGATCTGTCAGAATTAAACTTGAAACATAAGAAACTAAAGACTGGTAAGAGACCACATAGGTGCTCGGAGTGTGGTAAAAGATTTAAACGAAAACTGCATCTGACCAGTCACATGACGATTCACACTGGAGAGAAACCCTTCAGTTGCTCTATTTGCAGTAAAGCATTTCAACAAAAAGTAGCCCTAAACAGACACATTTTGATTCACACAGGAGAGAAACGCTTCAGCTGCTCTGAGTGCAGTAAAACATTTAGCAGAAAAGAAAGTCTGGCCACACACATTTTAGTGCACACAGGAGAGAAACCCTTCAGCTGCTCTGAGTGTGATAAAAGGTGTAGTACTAAGAGAAATCTGACAAAACACATGATAATTCACACTGGAGAGAAATGCTACAGCTGCTCTCAGTGTGAGAAAAGATTTACCCATAAGTCCGGTCTGACGTATCACATGGCAAATCACAGAGGGGAGAAACCCTTCAGCTGCCTTGAGTGTAGTAAAAGATTTCACAGACAAAGCGGTCTGACTAGACACATGATTTCTCATATGGCAGAGAAACCCTTGAGCTGCATTGAGTGTGGTAAAAGGTTTAGCTCTGAGATAAATCTGACCAAACACATGATGATTCACACTGGAGAGAAATGCTACAGCTGCTCTGAGTGTGATAAAAGCTTTACCCATAGGGGAAGTCTGGCATATCACATGGCAAACCACAGAGGGGAGAAACCCTTCAGCTGCCTTGAGTGTAGTAAAAGATATTACAGACAAAGCGATCTGACTAGACACATGATTACTCATACAGGAGAGAAACCCTTCAGCTGCTCTGAGTGTGGTCAAAGGTTTACTTCTAAGACAAATCTGAACAAACACATGATGATTCACACTGGAGAGAAATGCTAATCCTGTTCAATGGTAAAAGTGATCCAAAGGAATCCAAGTGAACAACATCCCTAATGTGTATTCATAAGTATGTATTGACTAACAATATATAAAATATCAAATCATATATCACCGCCTTCCAGGAGTTGCTACTGGATGAAGCCCGGCTCCAGTCATATTTCAGGCTTACTAAGGAACAATTTAGATATCGTTATGTTAGCAGGAACGGCTACATACACTATTTATACATACTGACATCAGCTCACAGGATGACAAAAATAAAACTCAACAGCAACATCAAGTGTCTGTCCAATCTCCTCCCACAAACGGAACTTTTAAACAACATTTTTATCTGACATGTTGTACAGTTCAGGATGAACTGAAACGGCCAAGACCAACTTCTCCTCCATTGTTTTTGGTTGCCAACATGAAGACTACCGTCCATTCAACCTTGTGATTGGTTCGTTTAAAAAAGCGCTGGTGATGTCAGCAGCGCTTTTTTAACTTGAGCGCTCGGAGCGGCCGCACAAAAACGGCAGAGCGCTTGTTAAAAAGACGCTGGGCGCTGCGCTTTTCATACAGGCGGCCACTTTCTGCTGAAAACACTCTCTACCCATTGAAAACAACTGAAAAAAAACGCTGGCGCTGAGAAAAGAACGCTAGGTGGACACGGGGCCTAAGGATCCTTCTTCTCTCCTGATATCTTCTCTTCTTTCTGTCTCTCTGTTTCCTTGGAGGCCTCTGTGTTGGGTAGCACAAGTTCTTCAGACAGCTCATGTGTAACCTTGTAATAAATAAAGTGATGTAGAGTGACAAAGACTTTCATCTACTTGTGTTATTTAGTGTGGAGTGTCTAAAGTCTCTTTGGTAAAGAAAAGGAGTTCAGCAGATCCTGATGCAGAGCGACCACAGTCAGATCAGGTCCAGGTTGATTTCACTGAAAACCTTTAACCCTTAATAAGAATCCTGCAGTCAGAATACAAAATCAAGAACATCTCAATGACAGCTGAACATGCACGGGATGAATGAAGAGTGCAGAGGCCACTGGGCACAAAACTGCTGCAGCCTTTGATCACAAACTGAATGACAACACCTGTAGATGTCATCTGGCATTCTGGATTTACTCCACATGTTGTTAGAAGAAACAATAGAAATGCATTATAGCCTTCAGTGTGTAGAACTAAATGGTCTATGGAAACAAACACTTCAATTGTGTGTATATTTGTTCTGTTATCATTTCTCTCTTTGGCTTCCTTTTTGCTGCTTCACTGCTTTTTAGACATTTTCTGCTAAGAGGAGAACGACTCTTCATTGGTCTTGGTGCTATCCAGTTCCCACGGTAACCTGACTCGTCATCAATCATAAAACTTTGCTTATTTGTAATAAAAGTAACTGCTTTCATTTATTCATATTTCACCTCCAAGCAGACCCCTATTCAAAAAGACTGACCACATTGGTTTGAGTTCGGTCACTATAGTAAAAGACTTCAAAGAGGATACTTTAATAGAGGGTGGTTACAACCGTTTATTGTGTGTGTTTCTGAAAAGCAAGGAAAATATCTATCAACAAAATAAATTCTTCACATATACATTCCTATTATAATTGTATACTTATCTGGTCAAGCTGTTTTCTACTCATACAATATAAAGACTCAGTATTCAGAGAACTTGGGTTGTTATTCACTAGTATTTTTAGCTAGCGCATCTCGTGGTGCATTCATAATTTTACAAACAGAATTACACAAAAGTATGCATGTTTGAATAAAATGAACTTGTCCTACAGTTGAGGAAACATTAACATGTTCTCATCTGAATCACTAACCCACACACTACAAAGGAAAACAAAGGCTTAATTGTCCCTGCTGATCAGAACTAAATCATCTGTCACTGCTACACAGCCGTACTTACTATGAGCAGGTCTGTGCACTCCTGACAAGCGCAACTGCATGTGTGCCAATCATCTAGGATCATGAAGAGCGGCTTTTGTACACAGCCGCCCCCGAATGTCTCTGGAGATATGAAAAACCGTGAGAAAGCCAATTCAGGCTGTCCCTGGAGTCTTTTTCATGGACCTGTGGCAGTGGAACCAGGCAAGCTACTGGTGAACATGTGTCTTATCCTTAACTTGCACAGCTGCTGTCCTGACACATCTGTCAACTCTATGGTAAGTTTTAGTCACTGTCCCAATAGGCCAGAGCGCCCGCGGAAGGAATGGATCCACAATGAGAACCAACCGATCTACCGCCAGTATCTTGCTTTCCCTCCTCCACTTCTGCCTCTTCTAGAGGCTGGGCAAGTAGTGGCAAATGAATGGTTACCAAAAGTTGTCAGACAGGACCTGGCTCTGTCTCCAATGGCGTATCCCCAGTCGGTCGCTGGAGTCATACATCACCTGGGGTAAAGAGGCATCGTGGCGTCCCATGAGGAGAATACTTGGTGTTATTGGATCAGAGTCGGCAGCTTCTGAAGACAAGTAGCCCAAAGGCTTTGCATTTAGAATACCCTCGACTTCTACGTACTAGCAAAGTACGCAGCACTGGTTCAGGAACAGTCTGTTCCTGGAGAGTGACCTTAAGGGCTGCTTAGATTGATTTCACTACCCTTTCCTTAATTAAGAAGGCCTCCACCAGGGTTGATGTTGACGGAATTCTGCTGCTCCAATCCTCAGGCAGACCCCAATTTTTACAGTGCATGCTCTTAAGGAAGCAGTGCTACTCAGCCTATGCAGCTATTTTGCTGGATATGTGGCAAGGACATCACCAGAACCAACTTCTTCCAGGGCCAACCTTAGGACCGTCATTACTCGGCGTCCTCTTAAGGTTTCGGAAACGTACTGTGGAAGTCAGTGGGGAAATAAAGGGTATGTTCTACCAGATTTGACTGCTGCCATCTGATAGTCCTGTGCTACGCTTCCTCAGAGATATTCAGAGTTTCGAGGAGCCAACCCTCTACGAGTGGCAGGTATTGCCATTGGGAACCACCTGTAGTCCCTGCAACAGTGGGTAAGCAACCTGCCTTAGGTCATTGAACACCTTCCTCCAGAGGCCAGGTCTCAAAGCAGCAAGTTGAGGTTGTCTCAAGTCAGTGGAGACCTCTAGGAGCCCATGCTTGGCCTTCACTGGGACTGCCTCCTGGACTCTGGGGTATGGACCTCGTCCAGTTGAGACATCTGTTCCAACTCTGCTGCATGTTTACAAAGTTTTAGTCTGCCAATATGACCCACTAGGTTACATTGCGCATCCATTACAAGAGGCAAGGTGCTCATCCAGGACTTGTGGAAGGAGGGGATAGGCTGGGATGATCCTATCCAACCTCAATGTCTGGCAGAAAGATGGATTGCCTGGGAACAAGAGCTCCCTCACCTGCTTCACCTGGAGCTGCCAAGAAACTACACACCACCATGTGCTGATACTCCAATGGCCAACAGACTTCACATATTTCTCCTCCCCTCCGACCCTTCATAAGAACAGTTTCTTCCCCCAGGCTGTCACTCTGATGAACGCTAAGCAGTCAGTGTCAGACCTGTCGCTGTGAAATAACCCTGGAACAAAACTGTCACTGTGAATGTACATATACGCAAATGTATATTATTTTTATCTTATTTAAATTACCATCTACACACTCTTTAATGTAAATACTGTAAAATATCTACCTCATGTTCACTTCAGCATCTTTTTGCACTACTCACCACTGCACTATTTTCTTATTTAGTCTTGTACATATTAGTCTTTAATTCTGTTTATTTTTGAGTTTATTGTTGATATTTAATGTTTTACCTTTGTACAAAGAGAGCACAGTCTACCCAAGTTAAATTCCTCGTGTGTTAAACATACCTGGCCAATAAAGCTGATTCTGATTCTGATATTTTGTGATGCCTCTGAGCGAGCCTACGGTGCTGTTGCCTATAGGCGGACTTTAGACAACTACAAGCAGATTCACATGGCTTTTGTGCTTGCCCAGTCCCTTGTAGCACAGAAGAAGCAGTTGTCTATTCCGCGCCTTAAGTTAAGGCGCTGAACTAGCCAAGGTCCTTCAGACAGAACTTTTTTTTTTTTTTTTTTTTTTATTGTGATGAAGTGGACAAGTACAAAACAAAAATGTGCACATAGACATGACAATTACGGCAAATACACAAAAACCAGCAAAACAGAAATAAAAAACAAACAAACAAAAAAACAAAACAAAATCAGAATACGCAAAACATTAACAAAGACAAATACAATGAAAGTAGATATTATAAAAGTCAAGTGATAAGTTGAGGTAGTGTATAGGAAAAGTGTGAATGTGTGTGTGGCAGTGTAATGCATCAAAAAAAAAAAAAAAAAATATGATAATGATGATGTCTATTGGTAATGATAGTATAATGATTGTTATAATTAATGAATTGAGTGAAAAAAATAAATAAATAAGAAGAAAAATAAATAAATAAGAAAATAATAATAATAAATGAAAAAGGGATAGCATGGGTTGTATAATATCTAGTAAGTTGGGGGGTGGGTACAAAAAGAGGGTAGGGTATGTATATTAAGGGGTACAGATGTATAATATGTCAGAAGTATAGAAGGAAGGAAAACATAAATAAGGAGAATGTGATGTGGAGAATATGTGTGTGGAGTGTGGGTACTACTTATGGATTTGTGGATATGTGTGTGGCTTCAGTTTGAGGTAATATTTTTCTGAGATTTCTGAGATTCAGACAGAACTTACCATCCCTATCCAGCGAGTTACACTCCTGTCCGACCCTACCACTATTCTGTACTGGATCAGATCAGAATCCTGTCGATACAAGGCTTTTGTGGAAACCCGTGTCCCAGAGATCCAGAACCTGACAGACGTTGACACCTGGCGATATGAGGACTCCGCCAATAACCCCACAGATTACCTCACAAGGGGTCTAGTCCATGAAGATTAAAGACATCCACATCGATGGCAAAGAGGCACAGAGTTCCTCCATCATCCACCAGAACAGTGGCCAGCTATGCCTGTGGCTGACGCAGTACATGAGGATATCCAGCTAAAGAAGTCTTCCTTGGACAGGGCATTTTGGCAGTCAGTAACCGAAGCTCACGCAGACTCAACCTGATATGTCATGGTAGGGGTTGTTAAGAGCTGGGGACCCAAGCCTGCACTGAAGCGGCATGACATATAATGGCCAGGGAGCTTAAGGAGTCATGGAGTGCAGCCTTCCTTGGCCTGGGAAATTTGGCAGTCAGTGACCAACGCTCTTGTATACTCAACTGGACATGTCATGGCCAGGGGTTGTTAAGAGCTGGGGACCCAAGCATACACTGACCCGGTATGATGTGTCATGGCCAAGGGCTTAAGGAGTTGAGGTCCTCAGCACAAGCTGACTCAACTTATCCATGCATAGTGTCCAAGGATTCATTGACCACAGCTATTGTATAAACAACTTGACATTTCATGGCCAAGGGGTTAAAAGAGCTGATGACCCAAGCCGACACTGACTCTGCATGACATATTATGGCTGGAGGCTTAATGAGTCAAGGAGCAAAGCCTGAATTAGCTTGACTTCCTTTGCTTGGCTTGGGCATTTTGGGGGTCAGTGATCAGAGCTTTTGCAGACTCAACCTATCATGCCATTGCCAGGGGGTGTAAAGAGACAAGCCTACACTGACTTTGTATGACCTATGATGGCCAGGAGGCTTGGGGAGTCAGGGAACGCAGCCAACAGCGACTTAGACTTACTTGTCATGACCATGAGACTTAAGGAGCACCGGGACTGCATCACGCATCCAACTCACTAACTCCCCATGGTCGGGAGGCTCAAGGCTCAAATGCTAGCATGCACGTTAAATGAATAATAGCTCATTCCTGCTAGAAATGACCTTGTCTGGGTTATACTTCAAAGACAACTGTCTTGATGTACCTATCGAAAATTACATGTGTATACTTTTGTGAACATAATTCTTGCTCTTACCTGTATAACTTAGGTTAAAACAGAAAAGTACAAATATTGTAACATTTGCAACACTGAAATATTACTTGCTGAGTATCACATTGTTAAGAGTTAAACTGTTTTTTGATGGCAGCATATTCTCACAGAGAGCATGCTAAGGTGATAAGGACCTTTATCAAGAGTAAGTCTCTGGCTGCAGCCCCTCAACTGGGCAGCCATATCAATCTGGGTTCAGCAGCTGCAGCCTCAGGATAAGGTAGCTATATCAATAGCAAGTAGTTGGCTGTATTACCCACAACCAGTCATCCTGTCATTAGTGAATTATGAGCCGCAGCCCAAACACCAGTGAGGCATGCAAAGAGTGAATTGGGTGGCTGGGGATAAGAGGGGTAATTAAAAGAGTGAGTTAGGGTCAGCGTTTGCATGATTAGTATGTCATGTAAACATTGATATTAGGGCCTTAGCCAAATTTTGGGGGTTTCAAGACAGGAGTGTGAAAGGTCCCACAATCCTACCAGTTGGATAACGTTGTGTTCAAAAGTGAGCAGCAACAACTGGTTGCTCAAATTAGAGTCTGTATGGGTTCACAGACTCAGGACTGGAGGTAAAAGTCCAGAGTTAATCTGGAGCCACAGCGTCATGACTGGGGGGCAAAGTCAAGACAGAGTCTGGTGTCAGGCCCTTGAGTCAGAGTGTGTAGGGGGGTTAGGCTGCAACACTTTGCATCCATGTCAAGAGTGAGTTTGGAGTTGGGGATATTTTTAAACAAATGCTAGCATGCAAGTTCAATGAATAATGTCCCAATTAGTGCAAGTACTTCATTTGGTATTTAGTTCTTACTAGATGACTATTTTGATTGACTTACCTTTGCTCTGCCTTTTGAGTTTAATTCTATTTGTATAATAATAATAATAATAATTTATACTTTATTGATCCCGCAAGGGGAAATTCGGTTTACACTCTGTTTAATGAACATGAACACACACATAGACCGAAATACACACTCATGCACAAACAGGATCCTATGGACATGCATTAATGGAGAGGTCTCAGAGTGAGGGGGCTGCCCACAGCAAGCGCTCCAGAGCAGTTGTGGGGTCCGGTGCCTTGCTCAAGGGCACCTCGGCAGTGCTCAGGAAGTGGACTGGCACCTCTCCAGCTACCAGGCCAATTTCCGGACTTGGTCCGTGCCGGGACTTGAACCGGCGACCCTGTGAGTGAATAGTTCAGTCCTGTCTCTACAGTCAATACACAAATGTACTAAATCAGTTCCTGATACACCAATATTACACCAACGATCAGTGCTCTGAAAACTCCACCAACTGTAGCATCCTGACTTCACTTTTATTCAAGAAATAAATAAACAAGTCTGCTTGTAGGTGAAATATGAATAAATGAAAGCAGTTACTTTCAATGCAAATAAGCAAAGTTTTATGATTGATGACGAGTCAGGTTACCGTGGGAACTGGATAGCACCAAGACCAATGAAGAGTCGTTCTCCTCTTAGCAGAAAATGTCTAAAAAGCAGTGAAGCAGCAAAAAGGAAGCCAAAGAGAGAAATGATAACAGAACAAATATACACACAATTGAAGTGTTTGTTTCCATAGACCATTTAGTTCTACACACTGAAGGCTATAATGCATTTCTATTGTTTCTTCTAACAACTTGTGGAGTAAATCCAGAATGCCAGATGACATCTACAGGTGTTGTCATTCAGTTTGTGATCAAAGGCTGCAGCAGTTTTGTGCCCAGTGGCCTCTGCACTCTTCATTCATCCCGTGCATGTTCAGCTGTCATTGAGATGTTGTTGATTTTGTATTCTGACTGCAGGATTCTTATTAAGGGTTAAAGGTTTTCAGTGAAATCAACCTGGACCTGATCTGACTGTGGTCGCTCTGCATCAGGATCTGCTGAACTCCTTTTCTTTACCAAAGAGACTTTAGACACTCCACACTAAATAACACAAGTAGATGAAAGTCTTTCTCACTCTACATCACTTTATTTATTACAAGGTTACACATGAGCTGTCTGAAGAACTTGTGCTACCCAACACAGAGGCCTCCAAGGAAACAGAGAGACAGAAAGAAGAGAAGATATCAGGAGAGAAGAAGGATCCTTACACTGTAACTGTTTCATATAAACCCTTTACATTCAAACGTCATAGCTGCTCCCAACTTACTGGTTCATATGTCAGCAACAAAACATCAATGTCAAAAAAGTAGACACAGATTTCTGTCAATACAATTGTCTTCTATCCCTTTATAACAGCAGTTATACATCTGTTAGTCAATACATACTTATGAATACACATTAGTGATGTTGTTCACTTGGATTCCTTTGGATCACTTTTACCATTGAACAGGATTAGCATTTCTCTCCAGTGTGAATCATCATGTGCCTGGTCAGACTTCTTTTACAACTAAACCTTTTACCACACTCAGAGCAGCTGAAGGGTTTCTCTCCAGTGTGAATCATCATGTGTTTGTTCAGATTTGTCTTAGAACTAAATCTTTGCCAACACTCAGAGCAGCTGAAGGGTTTCTCTCCTGTATGAACGAACATGTCTCTGGTCAGACTCTCTTTTCAGTTAAACCTTTTCTCACATTGAGAACAGTTGTTCGTTTCTCTGCTGTATGAACTAACATGTGGGTGGACAGAGAACCCTTTTGGTTAAATATTTTACCGCACTCTGAGCACCTATGTGGTCTCTTTCCAGTCTTTAGTTTCTTATGTTTCAAGTTTAATTCTGACAGATCTTCTCTTGTCTCTCTCCAATCATCACTGTCATCAGTCTCAGGTTCATCAGAGTCTTCAATCTTGACCTCAGTCTCTGGTTGTAAACGTCTCTCTGGATCTGAGTACCTCTCTGGTTCTGCTCCTCCACAGTCCTCTCCATCAACTCCTGTTTCCATCTGTTCAGTTTGTCTCTGATGAAGCTGTGAGGACTGAGGTTTCTCTTCATCATCTTCACTCTTCACAGAGACAGGAGTGAAGGGGAACTTGGTGGTATCAGCCTCCTCCAGTCCTTGAAGCTGTTCTTCCTCCTGACTGCTCCACAGTTCCTCATGTTCTTCTTTAATGTGTTGGGGCTTAGTGTCCTCCTGGTCCAGAATGTGGCTCCACTCCTGCTGCTCAGGTGGAAGCTCTTCTTTACTCCCCAACAGCTGCTGAACATCTGCAGGACACAGTAAACAAACATTAACGCTACTTAGACTGCTTTTTGAATATTAATAAGGGCTGTCAAATGATTTCATTGATTTCAATGATTTCAAGGCTGAAAATCAATAGTTAACTGGAATTGATCACATTTTAATCATGTTTGCAATTCACTTATTTTGCATTTAAAATGCTTTTATTTTGTAATTTTGTTACTTTACTTCCTTTTTGGATAGAAACCTAGCTTTATTTTGAATAAAAATAAGGAACTTGTGGTAGACTGAAGATACTATATTCACTTAACCATGAAAAAAAGGAACTTGTTAAAAAAGTAAAAGCAAATTAAAAGCCTTAGTGGGGATAAAGGGCCCTCACACCCCTGCTCATGTCGGGGTGTGTTGTGATCGCGGGGAACGGCCAAGGAGCAGGCCAGCAGGTGGATGTGTGTAAGAGTCGTAGTACTGGCATGTGCAAAAAGGCAACGCTATGAGGATCAGAGAATATTTATATGTAGAGCAGTTCAGGCCGGCACTGTCATGATATCTATGACATTTTGAGCAAAATGAACATTGTATATAGGTGGTAGTACTTACTCCATGCAGTAGAGGGCGCTATGGTTACAGTTGAATAATGTTATGTGAATGTGTTCAGAGGCCAACCTTGATCATACATGTGAAATTTGGAGCATATCTTACATTGTTTATGAAATGTAGTACAGCCTGCTTCCAGTGGGTGGCGCTATGTGGGCGTTATAATTGTATAAAGGTAGATGTGATCAGGGCAGGACTAACATCAGTACTGTGAAATTTGTTGAAAATGTGACATTTTATATGAGAGGTAGTACTTAGTCCTGGCAGTAGGGGGTGCTATGGTAACAGTTGAATATTGTTATGTGATTGTGTTCAGAGGTGGACCATGATCATACATGTGAAATTTGAAGCAGATCAGAGAAAGCATAAGAGAGTTACAGCCACTTCCTGTTTGATGGCGAGCAATCCTTCGCCATGGTCACACAGGCTGTTCAGGCTTACAGTATGTGAATGTGTTCAGCCTCCCAGAAAAGCCCAGAGGTGACAGTGATGTTTCTGCCCCAGCCAGACAGACGGACATCATCCAGCATCCTCTCAAATTACGAGCGCTGCAGCACTTGACACTTTGTTTGGTGAAGATTACTGCACAGTCGGCACCGAGGCCCATCACCAGTTGGATCAGCTCTTCAAGGAGCCGTGAGTCCCACCCGATTAAAACCCGCTGCAGTGGTAGCAAAAAAACAAAAGCTGCTACCTACTTCATGTCTGTCTACCATAAAATGGTCCGACGGACCCTTTTTTTTGTAAACTGTAATGAAAAAAAATGAAAAAATGTGGGTACTGGAGTACTCGTTCATTAGGTAATTAGAGTGATTGAGTACAGGGATTACTGTAAACTCCCATCCCAAGTTTTCGTGCATGTTTAAGCCCTCAAATTAGCGACTCATTTGTGCAAAGGAAAATAATAACTCCTACAGATACAATAGGGTCATCGCTCGGGTCGGTGCTCGGGCCCTGATGAGGAAGGATTTGGAAATTCAACAAATAATGCCGGACTTCCTGTTGGGTTTTGTGTAGGTCCTGACATGGTTAATATGCACATAATTTGCCATGCACGTAGATGTTAAAAACCCTTAATGGCTCAGTGGGGAGGCGCCACTAAGCCATTAAGCCACGCCCACAAACGTAACCCACATGAAACGATTTCCTTTCCCACTGGGATGATGTGTATGAAGTTTCATGTGTATACGAAGAAGGTAAGTCCCTCAAATAACTACTTCCTGTTTGATGGCAAATGACACGTCCGTATGGCAACAGCTTTTGAAGCAAGCCTTTGAGCTCTGAAAGCTAGTATGGCCAAGGTCTTAGGATGGTCAACAGCGATTTTGAGGGAGATATGAGCAACCGTGTACCAATGGCTAGTGCAAACGAAACAGTGCTCAGAGGTATTGACTTCATGTTGTCAACAGGTGGTTTGTTAGACAGAACGCCTTCCTCTGACCCAGTGTCCTTCTTTGTAGTTGAGAAAAGAAAAGAGAAAAGTCGAGCTGAACTCCATATACTAAAATCCAAAAGGTATCTGCACCGTTCCTCTCTGCTGTTTTTGTTTTCCATCTTTCTTTTTTTAAGTGGACCGTGTTCGTCCTTCAGTCTGCGGATAGAATGAGGCACGTGCAGATACCTTTTGGATTTTAGTATACGCTGTAGAGTTCAGCTCGACTTCTCCGTAATACTTGGTCCTCATGTTGGTCAGCTTAACGGCGTCTCCGACTGATAAACCTGTGCATTGCTTGGTTTGTTCGCCCCACATCTTGATCCAGATGGAACCGGACTCATCTTTCAGCTTGAGGCATTGCGTCTTTCTCTTCTGCTGCTGGTACGACACTAAAGTGTCTTCAGTTGGATCAATCTACACAAAACAACAACAACAATAGGTTTGAGAGGCAGAGTGAGTGTGAGTGCTCCCTAAATGTCAGTGACATCAATTGAGCACCTTAAATAGAAGTTGAACTGAGATATAATTGAAGAAACAAAACGTGGTCACTGGTGTTCCTAAACTCTGTGATAATAAATAGACGAATCACAGAGAATCTAGGCACCTTGGTCACCTCTTGGATGGTTCCCTTCACGCTCACACCCGTCTTGTCAGAGAAGGTTTTGACTTTAGCGATGGAGAAAAATGGACTCTCTTCTGGGACTTCAACAGGTCTGGTCGATGATACTTTGCTTTCTTTTGTAACTTTAACAAAATTCTGATCTTTTATAATACTTCTGAATAAATAGGAGCATCTTTCCTTAATTTCTTGATAGCGCTCTTTTCCATAAACCATCACTTTAACGCAGGCCGTCTTATCAGCCATCGCCAGATAAAAGAAGAACTTTCTCTTTAAGTCCTTGGTGTGATAAGTAAACAGCCCAGATTTCTGAACAACTTTCCCGCTAAAGGTTTGAGTCTCAGGAAGTGGGTCCTTGGATTTCACATCAGAGATGGTTATTTCCTGAAAGAAAAGAAAAACTCCATCAAAATCACATCAGTAAAAAACATGACACGTATGAGCCTGGAGACAACTAAAGATAAAGAAGTCACCCAAGGACGAGCGTTTCTCTGCTGGAAAACAAACAGTTCATCGATGCATTATTTTAAAACATGTCATTTAAACCAGCACATGTGAAGGTGTGCATTAAAGCTTCTCACCTTTTCAGATTGGCAGCTCATCTGTGGATCTATGAAAGGAGAGACACAGAGACAAAACATAAATAAAGAAATGCTGTGGGTGGGTGTGTGAAATGTTATTCCCCCCCACAGAAAAAAACCTCTGACACATCTCCTCACAGTAGCAGATGACCGGGGTCCACGACCCCTCCCTCCTTGAGGTGGTCTCAAAGGAGTAATAAATAGACCTCTAGCAGGAGAGGTTTGTTCAGCATCTGTTAAACATGAGAAGGGAAGTGTTACTTGATACATGTGTGTGTGTGTGTGTGTGTGTGTGTGTGTGTGTGTGTGTGTGTGTGAGTGTGTGTGTGTGTGTGGGTGTGTGTCTGTGTACGTGTGTGTACATGTGTGTGTGTGTGTGTGTGTCTGTGTACGTGTGTGTGTGTGTGTGTGTGTGTGTGTGTGTGTGTGTGTGTGTGTGTGTACGTGGGTGTGTGTGTGTGTGTGTGTGTGTGTGTGTGTGTCTGTGTACGTGTGTGTGTGTGTGTGTGTGTGTGTACGTGGGTGTGTGTGTGTGTGTCTGTGTACGTGTGTGTGTGTGTGTGTGTGTGTGTACGTGGGTGTGTGTGTGTGACACACAGTTTTCTGATCTACTCATTCATTTTCAGCATCTGTGAAGAGGCTTGAAAAAGGGTTACTGGACTCTCTGTTATCAGGGACATTCTGTAATCGGCTGATTTCTCAGACATGGTGAGTCTTTCTCTTCTGTCTTCTGGAAGCTTAAATACTCCACGGCACGCATACTGCACACTCATTGGTCCTTTTTAAATAGCGTCATTCATTTTGAGAAAAACACATTCCAAAACCTTTTAAAAAAGGCGTGACCATTCAAAGTTTTCATGACGTCATGAAGGGGAGGGGTGGGAGGAAGAGGGGGACTAGGGGTCAAAGGTCACCATCCATCAAATGTTATGAGCTCCACAGAAGGTGTTGTATCTATTCTCTTATGAACCCACCTGTATATAATGCTGCGTAGGGCACCGCCCCGTCACCAGTGTGCCATACAGCGGCAGGGAGCGAGAGAACCCCTTACTACACTGAGAAACATTTTTTAATTTAAGATCCATCCGAACCTACCAGACAACAGCAGGGTACAAACTCTCGTCAATCTGTCGTCTGACTTTAAACTGCGTAAAAATGAAATGCCGTTAATAATATCGGACAAATTCAGAAACGATGAATCACTAAAACTGAAGGTATTCCTCTGAATCTGGAGTAGTGCTCTTTACTATCATAGTTTCTATTATTGTGTGTTTTCTTTTTATTTATGCACCGATTCTAAAATCTATCAACTCAGTAACTCATGTTAGGATGGTTCATGACCTGTTAGGAACGTGATCAGTAGAAGGCTTTCTCCGTTGTTTAGTTAGAATAAAACATGTTTCTCCTGTTTTTTGACAGGAATGGCAGGATTGTGTTTATCTTAAACACCAGGTGAGATTTCTTTCATTTCTAGTTAGCAGAGATTGTGTTTGTGATTTTGGAGGAGCTTGAAGTCATTGCTTCCATTCTATGGATTATCTTTCTAAAATACATCTGCTCAAACATTTCTCCATTGAAATAAAACATAAGAATATAAAGATAAAGAAAAAAGTACAGGACGTGACGGAAAGAATTGGACTTGTTTTCGATTTCATGAAGTAACTTTAAGATGTGATTATTTAAACATCTTTGTTTTCACAGTCTCCACTGAGAATAACTTTAGATTTCATTCTTTGAAACCAAACATGATCGCAGTTTCCAAATTGAGCAATACAAGGTTTCCTACCTGTTCTGTTAAGTTAAATCTGTCAACCGTCTCAGGGTAATTCTTCTTTTAGATTTGTGCAGCTGTCATACATGTGTGTCTCAGAGATCTCAGAGCAGCAGAGTTATATTTGGAGTGGAGCCAGGTGCATGTCCGAGCTGAAAAGGAAATGTGACTCTGAGACTGAGATGGATATGTCTGACATTTACGAGTCAAGCTAATGTCTTCTTTGTAGCCTATTGGAAGTCTAACCAGATGGATTTAAAGGCTGTGCCTGCTAACAGAATATAGGCAACACTGTGAAGATGAATATTTATCAGCACGGGTCAGCCATGTTTGTTGTGTTGCAGTGTTGTCTGACCCCGGCCAAATATATTCTGAGATCATCCACAGTCTGTTTCACGATGTCCTCATTGAACCCCCTAAGGGGGCCCTAAGAATTTGTTGTGGGGCTTTTAAAACAACTTGTGGTGGAAATGGGGGAATCTCCTCTGTGAACCAGAAGAAATAAACTGGGGATCCATTATTGGAGTAAATGAAGTGGACATAAATACAGCTCAGCTGCTAAGTGTCTTTTGGAAGATTGTTGGGAATTTGTAGGTGAGGAGAAGAAATCTAACTTCTTTCAACACATTAAACAACTTGTGATTTCAGACATTGGGCTTGATCAAGACAAAGTGTCTGGGGCTCTCTGGTCTCCTGTTCCTTTCTGGTTTCTCCCAGAACCTGAGGTTGATCTATCCCTGCTTGAACAGAGACACAGTCAAAATGTTTCTGGGAGCTTAGGCGTATATGTAAATCAGATGCAGGGTGAATATGTGCAGATTTTTACAGACGGGTTCAAGGATCCAGTCTCAGGGAAAGCTGGGTTCAGTATGTATGTGGTTCATCTTCAGATCTGACAGAGTGTCCACATATCTGATCATTTGTCTGTGTTTACTTCTGAACTTTTGGTTATTTTATGGACCATATGGTGGGTGGGGGAGGTTCAACCTCCAAAGAGTTTAATCTGTTCTGACTCTGCGGCTGCCTTGTTGGCATTGAAAGAGGGGTCATCAACATCTGGTCCAGACTTGGTTCAGCAGATCCTGTGATGTTTACTTCAGGTTGAAATGTGGGGTGTCAGATTAAGTTTTTCTGGGTACCAGGTCATTCAGGGATTGAGGGGAATGAAATCTCTGACAAGCTTTCAAATGAGTCTCTCTTAAAACAGCGTATTGAGATGAATGTTCCTTTGGGGAAAGGTGAATGTTATAGTGTTTGTAAAGAAAAGTTAGAGTGTCAGTGGCAGAGAGAATGGGAAGAAGAGTGAAAGGGCAGGCATGTTTTCTCTCTGCAACCATCAATAAAAAGAAGAGGCTACTGCTAAAATCTTGTAGAAAGGATGATGTGGTTTGAACTAGGCTGAGGTTAGGACATTGTGGTCTGCACAGTTCTTTAAAGGTAATCAGTAAACACCCTGATGGTCTGTGTCAGTGTGGAAAGGAGGAAACAGTCCGTCATGTTGTCTTTGTTTGTCTTCATAAATATATTTATTGAGGTTTAGACATGTCTGAGTAACAAAACAACAACAAGTAGATGTGTGCCACTTAACCAAAGCACCCAGTGACATTTAACATGTAGACAATTTAACAAACACATCCATGCTGCTTGTAAAGGAATGAGCAGTAATCCCAGCACTGATAACGTAGTCTTTAAGTATGTATATGTGAGGGGTGACTACAAAAAGTAATACAGTTGAAGGCAGTGCTCCTTTAGGACCTCAATAAAGAAAAGTAAATCATATTACTTTATAAAACCACCTTACCTTCAGCGACTTTCATTTGTATCAATAAACGAAAAGAGAGGGAGAGAAAAAGTCTTTTGCATGTTCTCAATCCTCCTCTTAGCTATTTCTCAGTCCCCAATCCGCTCGGCCAGTTTTTTTTTTTAATCTTGTTTATGAAGTCCTGTACCTCTGTCGGTCGGCTGAATGTATGTGATCGCTCTCTATAGGTAACCACCAGTTTAGCCGGGCGTATTATTTATACCCCTTTATTTCTGCTCTCCAAACTTTCAACTGTATCCTGTAGCATGGTTTGTCCGTCTTCCACTGTTGATATGCGTTCCTCCGCCTGCGTCATTCTTTTGGTGCATTCGGCTAAATCCTTCCTCGTTTCTTCGAGAGCGGTTATCATTCCATCTAATCTACCCGTAAACTCGGACCGTAGATTATTCATTGCCCTCAGGATCGCTCACCTCCGTTTTGCTTGCTGCCTCCATACTAGCCTCCTTGCTATCTTTTTGCTCCGTGTCTGTGCCCCAACATCAGTTAACTGTGATTGCATCGGTGTTTTCCCTCTATCTCTGCTCGTTTTCCCAGTAGTTGACATCTCTGCGACAAACGTGAGAAAGCGGTTCTGTCGAATTGATCAGGATTTTTGTCATGATTGTAGCAGAGCAAGTTTAAAGGTGACTTTTCACCTTGCGGCCATAACCGGAAGTCCATGTTGTCTTTGTTATAAGTATATGTTAGTACGATTATTCATGAATTCATTCATCTTGGAAACTTTATGAATGTACCATTTAAATCTGAGTACCATCTTAGAGTAACTATTGTAGGTTGAGAAGCTGTAACCATATATGGAAGACCTCTCACAGCAGCAGAGTTACATTTGGATTGGAGCCAGCTGTCTGTTGAAGAATGAAATGTATACGTCTGACATTTACGAGTCAAGCTGATGTCTTCTTTTAAGCCTTTTAGAGATGTAGAAAGGAATTTGTAGGCTGTACCTTCTAGCAGAATATAAGCAAGTTTGTTCACACAGAAACTCTGTCAGCGTTTGTCTGCGGTTTGTGTTCTGTTGCTGTTGTCTGACCTTGGCCGAATAAGCTGTAACATATCCAGTCTGTTTCGCGATTTCCTCATTGGATTTAAACAGCAGAAACAACCAGAAGATGTCAGTTATTCAGGGAGTTCTCTGACCTGGGACTCTCATCTTTCTCCTTTAAGTCCATATTTTCTGTGGATACAAACTTTCAATCTGCTGGGGGCGCAGTTCTTAGATTCTTACATGCTACTGGTCTGTATCAGAAGATATGTATGAAGTACACACTCCTAGACTGTAGAGGGCAGCATTACACTCTACAGTGTACAGCCTGCCGGAAAACCAATAGAAGAAGAAGCTAGCGTGTGTCGGTAACGTTGTAGGTGATCAGAGTACCGTCAGCATTGAGTTCTCCTTGTGTGAGTCTTGGATGTGTGTCAGATGTCCGGGTTTCAGGATCTTAAAGAGCTCTTCAGTCGGCGGCTGCTCGCTGCGGTTATCAGAGATATATCAGGACAAACAACAACATGTGGATACGAAGAGGAGCTCCACCGACAAAGAAAACTGCTGGATGTGATTTTAACACCTGAAATCAAGCTGCAGAGAGCAGGTTGGTTTTCTTTCCACTGCTGGAAACGTGTTTCCTGCTCATGTTTCAGGGAGCAGAGCCTTTAGCTAACGTCCATAGACGCACACAGCACAGTGTTAGCCGCAGCTAGCTCCTGCTAACAACATCATTGAGTTTACTGGACTTAAACACTCTTTAGTCTGGACCTATTGAATCCAGCAACGGGTCTTTGGTGTTCATTTGAGTAGTTAAAGTAGATGTGATTATTGTAGAGAAGTTTTAGAAACGTTAAATACATGCTATTCATTAGTATCTTTGAGCACACAAACTTCAGGCCACCCTCTGCATAAGTCAGGGCCCGAGTCAAAGAATCTGGATCTGTCCGGATCTGTCCTTGCTGGTTAAACTTGCAGCACGTCATGTTACTTAACTCAACATCAGATGGATCTATGTGGGTCAGAGGGTTCTGTTGGCAGATGCACATGGAAGTGTCGGTTCGTGGGCAGCGGCGGGCTGCTGGCAGTGTTGCCAGATCTCGTGAGAGAAACAAGCAACCAGGTCTCTGGAAATCAGCCCAAAACAAGCGACTTGGCTCTTCTAATAGATCTACCCAGCCATGCCCAAATCCAAATCAAGATGTTCACGAACATGTGTAGGCTACTTAACAATCATTGTTTGCCGTGATGCATAGAAGCATAAATGAAGTCGTAATGTAAGCTACATTTTCTCTCCTAGTCATCTCTGCTCTCAAGCTGCAGTCAAAAGGTTTCTTCCCCTCCCCTCCGTTTTCAGTTGTTGTTATCCACCAACTTGCTGAATTCTCACAGGAATTAATGCCCTGGCTGACAGCCGACACATGTTGGTGAAAATCTAGATTTTGATTTGTGGAGAGTGGCATGGCTGGATAGCTAGCTATATTGTTGTTAAACACACGATCAAATGATATTTACTGTTTGTTAATAGTACACAAAGTGACTGACTTTAAATCTTGGTAATCTTGGTAAGCCAATCCAGTTCGTCTCTTTCTCCCACTCTTTATTATATTTTTTCTGTATTTTCCCCACTTACTCCTGGGCATCGTCACTCTGTCGCTCTGTCAGGTGTAGATGTTCATGTGTGTGTGGGGGGGGGGTGCTGGATTGGGTGCACGTGGTAACCAAGGAAACGGGGTTGTAGACACTAGACAGATCCTGGAAAAGGACAAGATCGAGCGTGTACATGGATCTTGATCCCAACAACCATCGGCATAAACCACCCTCTCCATCGGAATGACATTTCTTTTTGAATGAGCCTGATGGGATCAGTCTGTTCTGATTGACATGTTTACATGCAGCATTTTGATTCTGATCAGGCTTTTATTCCCATTATTTGTGCCCATGTAAACACAGCCAGTGATAAAGAAAGTGTTCTAAATTCTGTCTTTAGAAATAAATTCAGAATGAACTAAAGTACAAAAAGATCCGTATTTATCAAACGTGGATGGCGATCGTACGCACATCGTTCGCTGATCAGTGTTGATAAATCCCACATGTTCTTAACCAGCAGGCTCGTGCACGTTCGGGGTATCTGCATTCAGAAACGCCTCCAATTAACCATTTATGGTAACCACCACGGCACAAAAGCGAGAAGTATCTGCAGCTGGGGGAAAACAGAATACAACACAAGCAGTGCATTTACAGTACAGCGTCATCGGGGGCACAGCTCTGTCTGGGGAAATCATCAAGCAGTGACTCTCTCCCAACACGCTGGACCCAACAGATCAGTGCGCTCTTTTGAAGCGCACTTACGCACGGTTCACCAAATCATCTAATAATGCAAAACTTGCCATGATAAAACATTTGAAACGCCTGTCACAGCGGTCTTTTTGAATGTTTGAGACCAATTAGGCAACGCGTTTGTTTCAAACTAGACAAAATCACTACTTTAGTGTTCTTTATGAAAGAAAACTCGGAACATGCATCTAAGTTGAGATTGATTTTGGCGTGCTGTGACGCTCGTAGTGCTTTTTATTTGTAGTTTCAATGTTCTACGGCTAGATTCTGTGCGTCAGCATGCTCAGAGCTGTGCTTATATTTACACACGTTTCTAAGTTAAAGTACAAGTTGATCAATTCCACTCTTTGCGTGGTAATGTTCTTACGCACTCATTACGCACAGATCCATGCGTACGCACTGTTGATAAATGAGGCCCCTGGACTGGAGTACTACACAATTCTGTCTGCACAACAAGTATTTAATTGTTACCTGTCAACGGTCAACACCCGAAGCTGATCTAAGAAAATAGCACCGTAGACGACACACTGGAGACAGTACAGCTGAAGAGAGGTCACATGTTTGTTCTGAACTGACTTCAGTCCAATCACAAACAAGAAGTATGGCCTACCCTTTCCGCTTTGTGAAATGTATTTCGCAGCAGGTATAAAATCATTTGTGGAGAGTGAAATACATTTCACAGTCCCTGAAAAATGTTGATGTTTTTTCAAATGTTTTTGTGTTTCATTAAATACTTTAGCATGAAACACATTCTTTTTCACTACATGAAATATTTGCACAGTTGACCTTCAGGGCCACCGTAGCCACGGCATAAATTGTGGCTCTGCTTTTTATGGAAGCGAATAGTGATCAGAATTCAAATGAAAAAGCACATTTGAAATGAACAGAAATGCTTTTTAATTTTCAGAATATGGGTGTATTATTTGACCTATAATGAAAATGAATATTCAGTCAGCCAATTAGCATTACACTTTACCTCTCTATGTATGCATATTGTATGACATCATTCAAATTAAAAGGAAAAGCTCTTTGGCTTTTTGTTTTCAAACTTGCTGTGCTAAATAGTTCTCAGAATTCAAATGAACTGGAAAAAGAAATGGGAAAGTGGACGGCGCAGGAAAGTGACATCAGACTTCAGCTCCCAGGCAGAACGCGCTACACATCCAGTACGATAGGTGGCGGGGTGCATCTTAATTGCATCTCTTCTGTTAATTCATTTTCAAATGTGCTATTTGAATTCTGAGCACTATTCGCTTTCATAGTTTTTCAATCTGGGCGTCACTGAGAGAGAGAGTGGGGAATGACTTGTGGGAAAGGAGCCACAGGTCGGATTTGAACCCGGGCTGCCCGCTCTCCAGGACTTAATGAGGACAAGGAGAAACCTCAGTCTTCACAGCCTTAGGCTACCGGCACCCTCACTCTATTTTACACAACCTCTTCAGCTGGTTTGAACTTTGACATGTTCCTTTTTTCTGTGGTTCAGTTAATATAGTATCTTCAGTCTACCACAAGTTCCTTATTTTCTTTCAAAATAAAGGTAGGGTTGTATCCAAAAAGGAAGTAAAGTAACCTAAGCTAAAGACAAAATTACAAATTAAAAGCATTTTAAAATGCAAAATAAGTGAATTCCAAACATGATTAAAATGTGATCAATTCCAGTTAACTATTGATTTTCAGTCATTAAAAATGAAATCATTTGACAGCCCTTATTAATATTCAAAAAGCAGTCTAAGTAGCGTTAATGTTTGTTTACTGTGTCCTGCAGATGTCCAGCAGCTGTTGGTGAGTAAAGAAGAGCTTCCACCTGACCAGCAGGAGTGGAGCCACATTCTGGACCAGGAGGACACTAAGCCCCAACACATTAAAGAAGAACATGAGGAACTGTGGAGCAGTCAGGAGGAAGAACAGCTTCAAGGACTGGAGGAGGCTGATACCACCAAGTTCCCCTTCACTCCTGTCTCTGTGAAGAGTGAAGATGATGAAGAGAAACCTCAGTCCTCACAGCTTCATCAGAGACAAACTGAACAGATGGAAACAGGAGTTGATGGAGAGGACTGTGGAGGAGCAGAACCAGAGAGGTGCTCAGATCCAGAGAGACGTTTACAACCAGAGACTGAGGTCAAGACTGAAGACTCTGATGAACCTGAGACTGATGACAGTGATGATTGGAGAGAGACAAGAGAAGATCTGTCAGAATTAAACTTGAAACATAAGAAAGTAAAGACTGGTAAGAGAGCACATAGGTGCTCAGAGTGTGGTAAAAGATTTAAACAGAGAGGGTCATTGACCATACACATGATGATTCACAGAGGAGAGAAACCCTTCAGCTGCTCTGAGTGTGGTAAACGTTTTACTCATAGAGGACATCTGGCCAGACACATGTTAATTCACAGTGGAGAGAAACCCTTCAGCTGCTCTGAGTGTGGTAAACGTTTTACCCAAGGAGGACATCTGACCACACACATGTTAGTTCACAGTGGAGAGAAACCCTTCAGCTGCTCTGAGTGTGGTAAAAGTTTTACCCAAAGAGAAAGTCTGGCCAGACACATGTTAGTTCACAGTGGAGAGAAACCCTTCAGCTGCTCTGAGTGTGGTAAAAGTTTTACCCAAAGAGAAAGTCTGGCCAGACACATGTTAGTTCACAGTGGAGAGAAACCCTTCAGCTGCTCTGAGTGTGGTAAACGTTTTACCCATAGAGGAAATCTGACCACACACATGTTAGTTCACAGTGGAGAGAAACCCTTCAGCTGCTCTGAGTGTGGTAAACGTTTTACCGATAGAAGAAGTCTGGCCACACACATGTTAGTTCACAGTGGAGAGAAACCCTTCAGCTGCTCTGAGTGTGGTAAAAGTTTTACCCAAATAAGAAGTCTGACCACACACATGTTAGTTCACAGTGGAGAGAAACCCTTCAGCTGCTCTGAGTGTGGTAAAAGTTTTACGCAAATAAGAAGTCTGACCACACACATGTTAGTTCACAGTGGAGAGAAACCCTTCAGCTGCTCTGAGTGTGGTAAAAGTTTTACCCATAGAGTAAGTCTGGCCACACACATGTTAGTTCACAGTGGAGAAAAACCCTTCAGCTGCTCTGAGTGTGGTAAACGTTTTACCGAAAGAGGAAATCTTAACAAACACATGTTAGTTCACAGTGGAGAGAAACCCTTCAGCTGCTCTGAGTGTGATAAACGTTTTACCCAAAGAGGAAGTCTGACCACACACATGTTAGTTCACAGTGGAGAGAAACCCTTCAGCTGCTCTGAGTGTGGTAAAAGATTTGGACTAAAGGGGAATCTGAAGACACACAACAAAGTTCACAATCGGGAGAAAGTAAAAAAAGTCTAATCTGACACTTCACATGTATCCCTCCTTGGCAGGCTGCCCAGGTATGTTTTCAGCCTTTACCATCAGCATTTAAAACAAACTAGTAGACGATTGATCTCCTTAGCTCTGTACCCCTTGAATACAGGTCGCAGGTCTGGATACTCTGTAGGTAACCAGAGAGAGAAAAAAAAAGAGAGAGGGATCTCCAATGTGAAGACTCTTTGAATGCCTATTTAACTTTGTAATGGCATTAAGCTGTTGGCGGCTGTGGATCAGTTGGTAGAGTCGTTGTCTCTCAAGGTTCGATCCCAAAGTGAGCAACATGTCCGATGTGTCCTTGGGCAAGACACTTAACCCCGCATTGCTCCCGCTGCTTCAGTGGCGGTGTATGAATGGATTAGTTACTTCTGATGGATGATACTACAAAGCAACCACTGCCATCAGTGTGTGAATGGGTAGATGGGTCACTTTTTTTGTTTTAGAAGTTTAAGAACCACTGCCTTTAGAAGACATGGGTCGGAAGACAATAAGAATACCTTCTCATGAGCACAGGAAACGTCTCTTGGTTTCTGGTGTGCACCTGAAACTTATTTCATCTTTTCTGCCAGTTTTCCATTAGGGGCTCCGTTTCTTTATGAAGTAAAGAAATCCAAATCTCCAACATGAGAATAAAG
>CM036543.1:535000-570000 GCA_020745685.1 Tautogolabrus adspersus | reverse complement strand
GTCCAAGAAAAGGAGGGCGGAGTCATTGTGGGCTGTGAACCCTGACTACAAACGCCCCCAGTCCAAGAAAAGGAGGGCGGAGTCATTGTGGACTGTGAACCCTGACTACAAACGCCCCCAGTCCAAGAAAAGGAGGGCGGAGTCATTGTGGACTGTGAACCCTGACTACAAACACCCCCAGTCCAAGAAAAGGAGGGCGGAGTCATTGTGGGCTGTGAACCCTGACTACAAACACCCCCAGTCCAAGAAAAGGAGGGCGGAGTCATTGTGGGCTGTGAACCCTGACTACAAACGCCCCCAGTCCAAGAAAAGGAGGGCGGAGTCATTGTGGGCTGTGAACCCTGACTACAAACACCCCCAGTCCAAGAAAAGGAGGGCGGAGTCATTGTGGGCTGTGAACCCTGACTACAAACACCCCCAGTCCAAGAAAAGGAGGGCGGAGTCATTGTGGGCTGTGAACCCTGACTACAAACACCCCCAGTCCAAGAAAAGGAGGGCGGAGTCATTGTGGGCTGTGAACCCTGACTACAAACACCCCCAGTCCAAGAAAAGGAGGGCGGAGTCATTGTGGACTGTGAACCCTGACTACAAACACCCCCAGTCCAAGAAAAGGAGGGCGGAGTCATTGTGGGCTGTGAACCCTGACTACAAACACCCCCAGTCCAAGAAAAGGAGGGCGGAGTCATTGTGGGCTGTGAACCCTGACTACAAACGCCCCCAGTCCAAGAAAAGGAGGGCGGAGTCATTGTGGGCTGTGAACCCTGACTACAAACACCCCCAGTCCAAGAAAAGGAGGGCGGAGTTATTGTGGGCTGTGAACCCTGACTACAAACACCCCCAGTCCAAGAAAAGGAGGGCGGAGTCATTGTGGGCTGTGAACCCTGACTACAAACACCCCCAGTCCAAGAAAAGGAGGGCGGAGTCATTGTGGGCTGTGAACCCTGACTACAAACGCCCCCAGTCCAAGAAAAGGAGGGCGGAGTCATTGTGGGCTGTGAACCCTGACTACAAACGCCCCCAGTCCAAGAAAAGGAGGGCGGAGTCATTGTGGGCTGTGAACCCTGACTACAAACACCCCCAGTCCAAGAAAAGGAGGGCGGAGTCATTGTGGGCTGTGAACCCTGACTACAAACGCCCCCAGTCCAAGAAAAGGAGGGCGGAGTCATTGTGGGCTGTGAACCCTGACTACAAACGCCCCCAGTCCAAGAAAAGGAGGGCGGAGTCATTGTGGGCTGTGAACCCTGGCTACAAACACCCCCAGTCCAAGAAAAGGAGGGCGGAGTGATTGTGGGCTGTGAACCCTGGCTACAAACACCCCCAGTCCAAGAAAAGGAGGGCGGAGTGATTGTGGGCTGTGAACCCTGGCTACAAACACCCCCAGTCCAAGAAAAGGAGGGCGGAGTTATTGTGGGCTATATTGACATCATTTTCAGCATCATTGTTGTGATCTTCACCTTCTATCTTTTGTGTCAACATTGTCATTATTGACACCAAATTTATAATTGTTTGTCCCAACTTCATCAACATGTCCATTGTCATCTACGTATTCTCCAAATTGATCTGCATCATTTTGAACACCTTCACAATTTTGTGTTAAAATCATCCTTCACCCTGACTTCTGGATCAGCGGACATGAAGGCAGCAGCCTAAGTTATCAGCTCCCCCAATTTTCTTCGAAAGCCCCTGCAAATTGGCTTTATACTCATTTTAGGATTAACAAAGTGATATAGGGGCAGATAATATGCCTAGGAGTCAGCCGAGGAAGTCAATCTTTGTCAAAGAGCCCGAACAGCGTGCCGACAACGACGGACCCTTCGATAACAAGGGCTGTGCTAGCGGCAGCAAGCTAGCAGAAGGACAGTCGGAGGAGGAAAGCATGGCAAACTTGGAAATGATTCTCAAAGAGCTAAGAGACTTCCGCCAGGAGAATGGTGAAACGCTGAGAGAAATAAAAGAGGACATTAATAAGACCAACCACAGGATTGACGAAGCCAAAGAGAGAATAACAGAAACAGAAGAGAGAATTCAACAGTTGAGGACGCAGTATTGGAGCTGCTAAAGATGCAAACCCACCTAGAAGTGAGGCTAACGGACCAGGAGGGTCGGTCTAGACGAGATAATATGAGAATTCATGGCATTTGCGAGGGAGCCGAGGAAAACTCGCCCTCCGTGAGTGTTTTAATTGAAGCGCTACTGAAAGAAAAGCTGGACATTCTGCCCTCCGCTAACCTGAAGATTGAAAGGGCGCACCGGGCAGTGGGTCCCAGACCTCACGGTGACGCACCGCCAAGATCGATACTGGTCAAGTTTTCAAGTCACCGGACCAAAGAGGACATCGTGAAGGCGGCTTGGCAGAAACGTGGCTTTGTTTTTCAGGAGAGAAGAGTGAATATAGACCACGACTATGCTCCGGAGGTATTGAAAAAATGCAAGTAATACGCGGAAGCCAAAAAGATCCTTAAAGAGAAAAATATACGATTTCAGACTACTTTTCCTGCTAAACTGAGAGTCTTTTTTCAAGACGAGACCAGAGTTTACGGGTCTGCGGAGGAGGCAACCAAAGACATGGCAGCGAGGGGTCTCACGGTGAAGGTTTTCAAGCCTCCGGAGACTGTGGCGGAGAGGAGTTGACCTGGCGCAAGGCTACACGGGGAAGAGACCCGCGCACCGCCCAGGTCTCGGAGAAGCTGGACGTTTTTAGGAGAAGCTGAATGTTGCTGTCTGATCATCATGAACAGGATTTACGCGTATTAAACGCCCGCAGACGAGGTAGTTTTATGTTTCTGTAACACTGTGGTCTTAAACGGAGGGTAAGTGTAAACGCAAGATGGTTTATTGTACGAAATAACCTTGTTAATTATCTCTCATCTCAATCGGACTCTGTCTCCTAGTGGCATATGATTTTGTGATTAATGTGTTAAGGATAGGGGTTATGACACATTCCTGCTCAGTTCTTCCAGAAGAGGGCAAGGTTATCCCTCTGAGCCGTCTACACATCACGGTTCCCAAAGGGTCATTAACAAGACCCCAGTTCAGGGAGTCACTTATATGTTACTGGTTTTAACAACCTTTACTAAGTTCCTAAGGTTAATTTCATTTCTGAAACTATGTTTGTGTTTGTGTAGCAAAAGGGGTAATGTTACTATAAAGACAGGACAGATATCAACACTTACCTCTAATGATGACAAGGGCTTTATTTAAAACAGTATCATACAACGTTAATGGCATTATCAATCCCATAAAGAGGACTAAAGTTTGAAGGAAGTTAAAAAGGGAAAAGACAGAAGTAGGAGACCCACCTCTCAGAGTTAGACCATATGAAACTAAAGAGAAGGGTTTTAAACAAGTCTTCTCAGCCTCCTATAAATCTGGTCCCAGAAGAGGAGTCGCAATCATGGTGCAGGAGAGGTTACATTTTGAGATGCAGTCTGAGACGAAAGACAAGGAGGGTAGATTCATTATGGTGGTGGGCAGGTTAGAGGGGACAGAAATTACCTTTCTAAATGTTTACGCACCTCCTGGAGCAAACTGGTCCTTCTTTAAGCACATATTCAATCTAATAACAACTAAATCACAGGGTCTTCTGATTTGAGGAGCAGATTTGAACATTAGATTAAAGCCCCTATATGTAACTTTTCACCTCTAGTATTTGTCGTTTCAAAATCGATCAAAGAGCGCAACAGCTTTCGGCGGAGAGAATGTTGACTCATTAAGGTCCGCACAGCGGTCCTCTCGCCTCAAACCCACACTATAGCCCCGTTTCGACCGACATACCCCGGAACTAAATAGTTCAGGGGCTTTTTTTTAAGGAACTAAAAAGTTCCTGTTGCCCATGTTGTCCGCGTTTCGACCGCAGTCTGAAGTCCCGGGTAGATCATGCAGATTAAGCCAATGGCGTATGAGGACGTAGGAGGAAGCAATATAACTGCATTACACATCCAGTCCGATAGGTGGCGGTAAGAAAAAGACGAAGGCCATACAACAAAAGATGACGTAATACATAGGGCGACGGACAGGCCGGAGTCATTACTTGTGCGACACTACAGTTAGCCCGTTGCCATGGAGGAGGCTCAGCTCGTATTGTTTTTCGACGTGCTGTATTTCATTGCAAAAGAATCCATCGAGGAGGAGACGAGCGCTGGCGGCAAAACGATTTCAAGATGCCAGCAATGCTATAATTAGATGAAGAAGACTGCTGTTAATAGTCCTTGCCGATTTGGACCGGGACATGGCACAGGCGCAATGGCGCTTTCAGTCACGAAGAAGACTAATGGTAAGTTAGGAGTAAACGTATGCAGTAGTTATTATATTACTTGAACCCCAGCTGTGTGTAGTTATTTTAGACTGAAATAACTCACCACTGTCCCATGTTGTGTGCATTTCAGATACGCGATTACAACCGAAGGCGTCGTGTTTCTCCGTGTGTCTGGGTGCACAATAGAGCAGCAGAGTGGTGGGAAACTGTGGTACCGACTTTCACGGAGGCCCAGTTGATCCAGAACTTTCAAATGTCTATTCATGATTTTATACCATTTGTTTGTAAATGTGTTACACTGGTGCACCTTTTTTCATCAATAAAGTCATCACAACTGAATCTCTCTAGTTGTTACTAAACACAAACATTTATTAGCTAAATAGCTAAGTATTAACGTAAAATATCACACGCTATAGAATCTCAAACATACCATAAGTCAGTTACAGTGAAAACATGTAAAAAGCATGTGTTATAAGGTAGTGTTTATCTTACCTTGTTTACCCCACGTATATATATAATATTTTTTTAATACAGTCCTGTCCCATACACGGTCAGCAAGGCCTGCACCTCCTCGTCAGTATGTTCAGCTTTTCTTTCCCGAATCCATGTCCAAAATGTTCATACACAGCACGATGAAAAATGTAAACAACTAGCTTGCAGCTGCACTCTTTAAACATGGCGCTAACGCTACCTTTTGCCAGGACGTTCCTAGCCGAGCTGGACCTACCAGTCGTGTCAGACACCCAAAATGATACCTTAAAGGCAGCAATCACAAGCGAGTAATTGAATAGAGCTATTTCTGGGCTCAAAACAAATAAAAGTCCTGGGCCTGATGGATATACTGCTGAATGGTACAAAGTACTTAGAGAATCTTTATCCCCCCTTTTGCTGAGGACTTTTAACTGGGTGTTACAAAAGGGGGAGACACCCCCCTCCTGGCGGGAAGCAGTCGTTACAGTTATTCCTAAGCAGGGTGGGGAAAGGCTGGACTGTAAAAAATGATAGACAAGGATTACAAGATTTTTGCCTCAATACTAGCGAAAAGGCTGGAAAAGATACTACCTGAGATAATACATTTAGACCAAACAGCATTCATAAAACATCAGGCGTACTTTGTGTTACAGGTCTCAAAATGAGATGCCATAAGCAGATAAGAATTTCTGCAAAACAGAAGACAAGAATGAGACACGTAAACTGTGCTTCTTGTCAGTTCAGCTTCACTCGGTAGAATCTTTATTAATCCGTATTCAAAATAAATGCTTCTTTTTCTGACATTGTGTTCTCTGTTTTCTGTATCCTAAGATTGCATCATCAATACAGAATTCACACCATCACAAATAAACACAATACTGTCTGCTAATTCCATATCTTGTCTTCAAGAGAAAACTCATGTTTCGTTTCTTTTTTTTTACAAAATAATCCTGTATGCTTCCATTGTTAACGACATAAACACACATTTATTCAGCTCTTTAACTGAAACAGAGTTTTTACTTTTACTCTAAAACTGCAGTACTTGAGGACAATATTAACCTCAGTTATTATAATTTCCCGGGCTATCAAAAGGTCCTTGAATGTAGCGTCACACAGACGTAAAACAAAGGGAGACTAGCATGTTGCTCCTAGTGCAATGGCTGGAAACTGATAACTGAAACTTCTGTGAACATTGAAACCGTACACATGACAATAACAAGACTGATAACTGTGACTTCTTTGAACATTGAAACCGTACACATATGACAATAACAACACTATAAATCAGGAGCTAATTTAAAACACAAAAGACGCGACGATCGCTGGCGCCATCTTGGCCCGCACGCGGTAACCTTAGCATCATGTCTACTCATTCACAAACACATGAAGTTCAACTACCTTCACAAATGCAATGTAGCATATTTCCTTTGTGTTCATCCATATTTATATGCACTTATACATGTGTTTTAACCATACAAACCTGCAAAACAGAAGACAAGAATGAGACACGTAAACTGTGCTTCTTGTCAGTTCAGCTTCACTCGGTAGAATGAAGAAGAAACGAGAGTCCCAAAACAAAGACAGTCCATGAATGGGAGAAGCCCAGCGCCACACTGCCTCCTGCTGGCGACACTGAAGAGTAGTGTTATCTGGCTATTATAGCACATATTAGTGATTAACCTTCCTGGTAATATTATTTCCAAAATAAAAACATAGACACATTACATAAAATGTGACGACACATTTTGTGGGCGTCACATTTGCATGTTATTCAGCAGATAAAACAGGATCAAAGTGCAGCAGTCATGCTAGCTATAGACACGGAAAAAGCTTTTGATTCTGTCAATTGGTCATTTCTGTGTAAAACTCTGCATACATTTAAATTTCACGATAACTGATAATTCAAGCGCTGTATAACAAACCGACAGCGAGAATACAAATAAATGGCTCTCTTTCAGGGTCCTTCGAGTTGGAGGGTGGTTGTTGGCAGGGTTGCCTCATTAGCCCCCTACTGTTTGCACTTTTTATAAAACCCCTGAGCCAGCTCATTAGGCAAAATGATAACATACATGAAGTTTTTTTAGCTGGAGAGAATAAGATTGTAGTGTTTGCAGATGATGTCCTTCTATATCTGACGCAGCCAGACCAATCACTCCCTGCATTAATGCAAATACTTACCAAATTTGGGTCGATATCAGGGCTCAAATGAAACACTCAGAAGTCTCAGCTCTTGACATTTAATTACACAATCAACCAACAATTTAGAGAAACTTATAACATTAGGGAAGTAGACAACATGACATACTTGAGTGTGCATAAACCAAAAGACCAAACAAGATTAGCCTGGATAAATTATGACAAACTACTGTCCACTATTAAAAAGGACCTGGTTAGGTGGAATCTGATTCAACGTGTTGAAATAGTGAAGATGAACGAACTCCCAAGGTTGATTTATTTGTTCCAAACACTGCCAGTAGAAATTCCTGATAAAGATTTTGTAGTATGGGATAACCTGATTTCTAGATTTCTGTGGGAGGGTAAGAAACCTCGGGTCAGATATAAGACACTCCAGCTTCCTAGAGACAAAGGGGGGCTGGCCCTCCCCTGTCTAAAGTCGTACTATCAGGCAGCCCAGATTAAACCCTTACTGAATATATGTAATCCAGACTATAGGGCAATATGGAAGTCTATTGAATGCCAGAGCATGGCCGGGGTCCCTCTACAGGCTATTATTGGTGGGGGGGAGCTGAGTCAGCACCTGGGGGAGACTCCTAATCTATGGTTGGAGCTCTCACTCAGAACCTGGTTCAAAGTTGTGAAGTCTTTCGACCCCTCTGAACCTTATCTACTGATTGGCTGGATGGCACATGATAAAGATTTTACTCCAAATAGGCATGAAGTAAATTTTAAAAAATGGCAGGAGCAAGGTTTGAAGATTTATTTGGATCTTTTCGGTAAATCCTCACTCAAGAGCTTCCAAAACTTAAAGGAGCAACATGGTTTAGCCAACAAGGATTTATTCTGCAGATAAGAAATTACATTGATAAAAAAATTAGCAAAGAAATTCTGGAAAGATCCAGATCTGGGCCGAGCATAGTGGACCCTGTCGTACGATGATTTCTACACCCAAATCTGTGCTGGTTTCTACACCAGATTGATGAGTGAGTGCCACTGTGTCTAAATGTAATGTTAGGGATTTCTGATCATTAAAATAAGTAATAACTATAACATGTTGTAGAGTCATCAAACTCACATAGATGAACTCTCCCAGATTATACTACAACACTTAGTTTGATTCAATGTGCTTCAGGTATTACAATTTGCTTTCATATAATTTGAAGGTTTTCTGTATAATGTTCAGTAAAGTCACTATTAAAGGCTGTAGGGTCACAACAACATCATCACATATATTCCATATCATGTTGTTTACACTACAGCACTTGAATTTCTGCTTTCACTCAATTGTGAGGAATTCTTTGACCAAAAACAACATCATGTCTTTTTCATACATTGTGTAGGAGCAGTACTCTGTTTGAACAGTAGGGGTCTCTTTTAGGGAATACTAAGACACTTAGGGCCTGATTTACTAAGATCCCAATTAAAGAGTACTAAATTGCGTGTTCACTCCAAAACATTGCGCGTTTGGTTTGTGGGCGTTTTGCGGGTGATCTACTAAGAAACTTTGCGTGAATGATAACGGGTGCAAACCTTGAGGAGGCGGTAGTATTTAAGTCAGGCTTTTGCGTGTTCTACTGGGTTACGTCACGGAGAGTTTGGACGGAAAGCAGAATGACTGCAAGCGCAAAATAGGTATTAGTGGGAGAGGCAAATGAACGTACAGTATTTTAGAGTTATCAGATAAATCTGAATATAACAAAAAGAACATTTGGCTTATAAGAAAACCTCGGCATTAAACAGGGCCTCTCTTTTCTTCCCTCCATCCTTTCAATGAATTGTCATACATTGCACAGGAGGTGCGAGCTGTGACCTATGTGGCACCGGCGCTCAGGCGCGCCCCTCGGGCTATTGTTGAGCACCAGACTGCTGGCCAGCGATGTGTCTGATCGGACATAAATGCCCTGGGAAGAGGTATCGAAGACGGGGGTACAAGCAGTGGTGAGGTCCCCCAATCCTAGTGCCTACAGCTTGGCAGCAGGGGGCTGTAGAGAGAGGAGACGAGCGCGATAGGGAGAGGAGCGCACCGGAGGAGACGAGCTGGAGAGAGCTGTACACCTCCAGGACCCTGAAGCGTGCAGGTAAGATTGTGGCCGACCCCTCTCACCCCGCACATGGACTGTTTGAGACTCTCCCCTCTGGCAAGAGGCTGCGGTCCATCAGGACCAAAACCTCTCTCCACAAGAACACTTTCTTCCCCTCTGCTGTCAGCCTCATGAACAATGTCCCTGCCCTCCCCCCCCTCCTCCCACATAACACAGACTCTCATCAGCCCCACAGTCAGAAAACATCACAGTGATGTGAAGGCTGAAACTGTTTTTATGCGTTACATTAACGCTCACCGGACTTTACATTCTTTTTTCTTACATGCACTCCATTTCACCTTTTGTACATTTAGTTTTTTATTATTCTTTGTATCTGACATTTTTTTAATTCTATTGTTTGTATTGGTAATTGTTTCTTATATTGTATTTTATTCTATTTAAGTTCTTGCTATTTGTACCAATACATCAAGACAAATTCCTTGTATGTGTAAATGTACTTGGCAATAAAACCCGATTCTGATAGCGAGTACTGATCCGATACGTCTAAGTATTAAATTAATAACCTGTATTCTAGGCTGACAGGGTGAGACTGGGTATCAATTATATGTAAGGCACACTCAGGGTTTTCCAACATTGAAACACAAAATGAAATAAATACATATTTGTAAACTGACTGAATAGTTATTTAAAATAAAAAAATTATAAATATGTACCAGCACTTTGGTTAAACTTAAAAGTGACAACGGGCAAACGTCAGAGCTCCAGATGTCTGTGGGGAAACTCATTGCAGTTACATCTTTTAACTCTGATGGTGGTTGCACAGTGTGTTCTTCTGCTGCGCTGCGTCTCAGCTCCTGCAGTCCAGAGCCCTCTGGAGCAGATACGCAAGGCTTCTGTTTTTGCCTGATGCCGGAGCACGACGCATCAATTTAGCACAGAAAAGCACAAGTGGGACGGGAAGTCAGACACCGAAACAACATTAAAACATCCGGTTTATTTTCAGAATAAAATACTCAGTTTTGACGGTTCAGAAAAATGACCGTATGTGTGTTTGTTTATGTGTTTATAAGGTTTATGTGAGTTTTATACCAAATGCAGCTTATTATCTCACATTAATCTGTAAATTTACTGCGGGAATTCCTCTGTCTCGGCACTCCAGCTGTCCGGCTGTGCTCGGTGTTGACGGACGGGGATGCACGGAGCTGGACCGGAGCGGACACGCAATGCACACGTACACTTTGCAGCGTTTCCACCACCCCTCGAAACTTTAGCTTTGCATATATTGCGATACGCTGTTGAAGTTGTTGGTGTAAAATATCTACAAACTGTCGAGCCTTTGGTTGTAGCCTTCTCCATGCTATGTTAGCCATGCTATGTTAGCTCCGGTTAGCTCTCCGTCTTGCTTAAAGCTGCCGGCGCACTGATGACGCAGTAGGGGCGCGTTGTTGGTGTAAACACAGCCGCAGAGAACTCAATTGAATAGCTCAAACGTCATAGCTGCTCCCAACTTACTGGTTCATATGTCAGCAACAAAACATCAATGTCAAAAAAGTAGACACAGATTTCTGTCAATACAATTGTCTTCTATCCCTTTATAACAGCAGTTATACATCTGTTAGTCAATGTATGAATACACATTAGTGATGTTGTTCACTTGGATTCCTTTGGATCACTTTTACCATTGAACAGGATTAGCATTTCTCTCCAGTGTGAATCATCATGTGTTTAGTCAGATATCCCCTAATACTAAAACGTTTACCACACTGAGAACAGCAGAAGGGTTTCTCTCCTGTATGATTTGCAGTGTGATATGTCAAACTAGACTTATGGCTAAATCTTTTCTCACATTTAGAGCAGCTGAAGGGTTTCTCTCCTGTATGAACTAACATGTGTCTGGCCAGACTTCCTCTTTTGGTAAAACTTTTACTGCAAACAGAGCAACCAAAGGGTTTCTCTCCTTCATGAACTAGCATGTGATATGTCAAACTAGACTTATGGATAAATCTTTTATCACACTGAGAGCAGCTGAAGGCTTTCTCTCCAGTGTGAATCATCATGTGTCTGGTCAAATTTCCCTTAGTACTAAATCTTTTACTACACTCAGAGCAGCTGAAGGCTTTCTCTCCTGTATGAACTAACATGTGTCTGGTCAGATCTATTTGTCGGTAATATCTTTTACTACACTCGAGGCAGCTGAAGGGTTTCTCCCCTCTGTGATTTGCTATGTGATATGTCAAACTAGATTTACGGTTAAATATTTTGTCACACTCAAAGCAGCTGAAGGGTTTCTCTCCTGTATGAACTAACATGTGTCTTCTCAGATGCCGTTTTTGGTTAAATCTTTTACCGCACACAAGGCAGCTGAAGGGTTTCTCCCCTCTGTGACTTGCCATGTGATATTTCAAATTACACTTATGGGTAAATCTTTTCTCACATTGAGAGCAGCTGAAGGGTTTTTCTCCTGTATGAACTAACATGTGTGTGGTCAGATGCGCTTTTTGGTTAAACCTTTTACCGCACTCTGAGCACCTATGTGCTCTCTTACCAGTCTTTAGTTTCTTATTTTTCAAGTTTAATTCTGACAGATCTTCTCTTGTCTCTCTCCAATCATCACTGTCATCAGTCTCTGGTTCATCAGAGTCTTCAATCTTGACCTCAGTCTCTGGTTGTAAACGTCTCTCTGGATCTGAGCACCTCTCTGGTTCTGCTCCTCCACAGTCCTCTCCATCAACTCCTGTTTCCATCTGTTCAGTTTGTCTCTGATGAAGCTGTGAGGACTGAGGTTTCTCTTCATCATCTTCACTCTTCACAGAGACAGGAGTGAAGGGGAACTTGGTGGTATCAGCCTCCTCCAGTCCTTGAAGCTGTTCTTCCTCCTGACTGCTCCACAGTTCCTCATGTTCTTCTTTAATGTGTTGGGGCTTAGTGTCCTCCTGGTCCAGAATGTGGCTCCACTCCTGCTGCTCAGGTGGAAGCTCTTCTTTACTCACCAACAGCTGCTGGACATCTGCAGGACACAGTAAACAAACATTAACGCTACTTAGACTGCTTTTTGAATATTAATAAGGGCTGTCAAATCATTTCATTTTTAAAGGCTGAAAATCAATAGTTAACTGGAATTGATCACATTTTAATCATGTTTGGAATTCACTTATTTTGCATTTTAAAAAGTTTTTAATGCTTTTATTTTGTAATTTTGTCTTAAGCTTAGGTTACGTTACTTCCTTTTTGGATACAAACCTACCTTTATTTTGAAAGAAAATCAGGAACTTGTGGTAGACTGAAGATACTATATTAACTTAACCACTGAAAAAAGGAACTTGTTAAAAAAGTCAAAGTAAATGAAACCAGCTGAAGAGGATGAGTAAAAATAAAGTGAGGGTGCCGGTAGCCTAAGGCTGTGAGGACTGAGGTTTCTCCTCATCATCATTCAGTCCTGGAGAGCGGGCAGCCCGGGTTCAAATCCGACCTGTGGCTCCTTTCCCTCAAGTCATTCCCCACTCTCTCTCCTTGGTTTCTGATTCTGTCCTATCTCTAAAATAAAGGCAGACAAAAGCCCATAAATATATCAAGAAAAAGTGACATGTTTGATGTCACAGGAGGGATATTACTTCACTGTTCTTTTCCATCACTGCAGCTACTGTCATTAAAACACTTCATTCATTTCAGACTCAATCTCACTGTGACTAACACGTTAACGTTTACAGCCCTACTTTCATATTTGAGTTGACCTGATCAAGAAGTGAATATGTTAAGATATTAATATATCCTCATTTTGACCTCAGGGGTTTGAAAGGAGGAAATCAACCGTAGCTGTAATAATTAGTTCATCAATCAATCTCATATCAGAATGAGCTCTTCATGAAAGTTTCAGTCACAAGACACACGGACAAGCTATACATGTTTACGTGAAAATTGAAGAAGAGAATCGTGAACAATAACACAGATGAGGAAATATGCAATGATTATGATTTCTATAACTGCAATAACGAAACAATAAGCCAGATGACCATGGAATGGTTAGGGCTGCAGGAACCAAATTCAAAAATCATTTTTACAATGCTTTGGATAAAGAGTGAAGCAATTCACGTGAGGATGTTAATGTTCCTTAAACAGTTTTACAAAAGTGGTCAGCCTTATTCAAAACAAACATCTTGAATTAGACCACTCCCCCTCTAACAACAGGCCACGAGCGCTGTATGTCGTGTCGCGTTGCCAGTGCTTAATTTGTGCCGGATCCTGCCGGAACAAAGATCCCGCACCTACCAGATTGCAACCGGCACCTATTCGACTGGATCCAGCACCTTTGTCACTTTCCAAATCTCTCATCATATTTGGCACAATATAATATCATCTGTTCTGACATTCTTTTGTATTTAAATAACTGAGAATCTCTTTTTTTCTGCTTGTATGCATTTTTAAGTAAAATTTAAAAAAGAGGGACCGAGCGAGAGGTCAGATCGTGGTCAGGTCACATAGGAAGGCATGAAGCGGGAGTGTTGTGCACAACGAGAGCTCAGCGATTTGGCCAGTGTCTAAGGATCAATGGTTGTTTTGTTTGTTTTGTCCAAATAAACCGGTAAAAACAGGTTTTGAATGTTATTCTGTGCTGCTGTGTCGTGTTGATCATTGTTTAGAAGAGGGGCGAGTGTGATGATGAAGATGTCGCTGTTTGTGACACGGGAAGTAGGCAGTGCCCCCTAAATCAGGCACGATTAAACCATCAAGTTATTAAAACATTTAAACTTACTAACAGTTTCTGCAGAGTGATAAGCCCACAACTCCCAGCTGGGCAGAGCTTCTATATCGCTGCGCACACGTTGAAGTGTCGCAGAGAAGTTTTCCAAAGACGTTTGATCATCCTGTCAGACAGAGCAGCAACTAGATGCTGTCCTAGATTATGGAGGTTTAGTTTATTATTATTTTATTAACTGCAGAACAACTTCTGAAAGGGAGTGAGCTCATACAGATAAGCACGAGGTGGAGAGACTTGAAACTTTACACACAGAGGTGGAGAGACTTGAAACTTTACACACAGAGGTGGAGAGACTTGAAACTTTGTGCACAGAGGTGGAGAGACTTGAAACTTTACACACAGAGGTGGAGAGACTTGAAACTTTGTGCACAGAGGTGGAGAGACTTGAAACTTTACGCACAGAGGTGGAGAGACTTGAAACTTTACACACAGAGGTGGAGAGACTTGAAACTTTACACACAGAGGTGGAGAGACTTGAAACTTTGTGCACAGAGGTGGAGAGACTTGAAACTTTACACACAGAGGTGGAGAGACTTGAAACTTTACACACAGAGGTGGAGAGACTTGAAACTTTACACACAGAGGTGGAGAGACTTGAAACTTTACGCACAGAGGTGGAGAGACTTGAAACTTTACACACAGAGGTGGAGAGACTTGAAACTTTACACACAGAGGTGGAGAGACTTGAAACTTTACACACAGAGGTGGAGAGACTTGAAACTTTACACACAGAGGTGGAGAGACTTGAAGCTTTACACACAGAGGTGGAGAGACTTGAAACTTTGTGCACAGAGGTGGAGAGACTTGAAACTTTACACACAGAGGTGGAGAGACTTGAAACTTTACGCACAGAGGTGGAGAGACTTGAAACTTTACACACAGAGGTGGAGAGACTTGAAACTTTACGCACAGAGGTGGAGAGACTTGAAACTTTACGCACAGAGGTGGAGAGACTTGAAACTTTACAAACAGAGGTGGAGAGACTTTAAACACAGGTGGAGAGACTTGAAACTTTACGCACAGAGGTGGAAAGACTTGAAACTTTACACACAGAGGTGGAGAGACTTGAAACTTTACGCACAGAGGTGGAGAGACTTGAAACTTTACGCACAGAGGTGGAGAGACTTGAAACTTTACACACAGAGGTGGAGAGACTTGAAACTTTACACACAGAGGTGGAGAGACTTGAAACTTTACGCACAGAGGTGGAGAGACTTGAAACTTTACACACAGAGGTGGAGAGACTTGAAACTTTACACACAGAGGTGGAGAGACTTGAAACTTTACGCACAGAGGTGGAGAGACTTGAAACTTTACGCAGAGGTGGAGAGACTTGAAACTTTACGCACAGAGGTGGAGAGACTTGAAACTTTACGCACAGAGGTGGAGAGACTTGAAACTTTACACACAGAGGTAGAGAGACTTGAAACTTTACACACAGAGGTGGAGAGACTTGAAACTTTACACACAGAGGTGGAGAGACTTGAAACTTTACACACAGAGGTGGAGAGACTTGAAACTTTACACACAGAGGTGGAGAGACTTGAAACTTTACACACAGAGGTGGAGAGACTTGAAACTTTACGCACAGAGGTGGAGAGACTTGAAACTTTACACACAGAGGTGGAGAGACTTGAAACTTTGTGCACAGAGGTGGAGAGACTTGAAACTTTACGCACAGAGGTGGAGAGACTTGAAACTTTACGCACAGAGGTGGAGAGACTTGAAACTTTGTGCACAGAGGTGGAGAGACTTGAAGCTTTACACACAGAGGTGGAGAGACTTGAAACTTTACAAACAGAGGTGGAGAGACTTGAAACTTTACACACAGAGGTGGAGAGACTTGAAGCTTTACACACAGAGGTGGAGAGACTTGAAACTTTGTGCACAGAGGTGGAGAGACTTGAAACTTTACACACAGAGGTGGAGAGACTTGAAACTTTACACACAGAGGTGGAGAGACTTGAAACTTTACGCACAGAGGTGGAGAGACTTGAAACTTTACACACAGAGGTGGAGAGACTTGAAACTTTACGCACAGAGGTGGAGAGACTTGAAACTTTACGCACAGAGGTGGAGAGACTTGAAACTTTACGCACAGAGGTGGAGAGACTTGAAACTTTACAAACAGAGGTGGAGAGACTTTAAACACAGAGGTGGAGAGACTTGAAACTTTACGCACAGAGGTGGAAAGACTTGAAACTTTACACACAGAGGTGGAGAGACTTGAAACTTTACGCACAGAGGTGGAGAGACTTGAAACTTTACGCACAGAGGTGGAGAGAATTGAAACTTTACACACAGAGGTGGAGAGACTTGAAACTTTACACACAGAGGTGGAGAGACTTGAAACTTTACGCACAGAGGTGGAGAGACTTGAAACTTTACACACAGAGGTGGAGAGACTTGAAACTTTACACACAGAGGTGGAGAGACTTGAAACTTTATGCACAGAGGTGGAGAGACTTGAAACTTTACGCACAGAGGTGGAGAGACTTGAAACTTTACGCACAGAGGTGGAGAGACTTGAAACTTTACGCACAGAGGTTGAGAGACTTGAAACTTTACGCACAGAGGTAGAGAGACTTGAAACTTTACACACAGAGGTGGAGAGACTTGAAACTTTACACACAGAGGTGGAGAGACTTGAAACTTTGTGCACAGAGGTGGAGAGACTTGAAACTTTACGCACAGAGGTGGAGAGACTTGAAACTTTACGCACAGAGGTGGAGAGAATTGAAACTTTACACACAGAGGTGGAGAGACTTGAAACTTTGTGCACAGAGGTGGAGAGACTTGAAACTTTACACACAGAGGTGGAGAGACTTGAAACTTTACACACAGAGGTGGAGAGACTTGAAACTTTACACACAGAGGTAGAGAGATATGAAACAGAAACTTCAATTGATCATCAGTTCTAATGTAAATCAGTTTAGCACAGAATAGTGGGATCTACACTGAAGACTGTAGTTAACAGACGCTGTCCAAACAGCTCCAACGTGCAATAAGTGCGCACTGATGTCCGTGTGTCCGCTCGCCACCCTCACTGCTCTAATGATTATAAACTGGTCATTGGACACGTCACAGTGAACTTTGGCTGTGAGGCTAGCTGCCTGTTGAAGCTTAAAATGTTCTGAAATCGATATGAGCTGCTGTTAATACTAAGTATTACTCAAAGGCCTAAGTGTTTATAATCCAGAGTATTTAAATGAATGAATCAAATATGAATTTCAAGGTTCAAGTAGCCTCGAGTAGTCTCGATTGCCCGATTATGTCGTTTTGCCCTGTACAACATCAGGAAGATCAGACCTTACCTGTCAGAACATGCTACACAACTTGTGGTACAGGCTCTTGTGCTATCACGCATAGACTACTGCAACTCTCTACTGGCAGGTCTTCCTACATGCACAACCAAACCTCTGCAGATGATACAGAACGCAGCAGCATGGCTGGTCTTCAACCTTCCAAAAAGAGCTCATGTCACTCCGCTGTTCATCTCCTTACTCTGGCTCCCAGTCACTGCTCGCATTAAATTTAAAACTCTGCTGCTCGCCTACAAAACAGCAACAAAAACGGCTCCTCCTTACTTTAACTCTCTATTTCAGGTCTACACTCCCTCCCGTCCACTACGCTCTGCCAATGACAGGCGTTTGATCCAACCTTCACAACAGGGTCCAAAGACGAGGACTAGACTCTTCTCCTCTGTCGCCCCCCGGTGGTGGAATGAACTTCCAAACTCCATTCGATCTGCAGAGGGTCTGTACCTTTAAGAAAAAGCTAAAGACCCAGCTCTTTCAGGAATACCTACTAACTTAGCTTAATGATGATGATCTGGATAGTATTGATGTAATGATGGTAATGATGATGGTTTTTGTTTTTGTTTGAAAACGACGACGTATAAGATGGTTTATATACTGATTAGAGTCTCAGACTGGCAGTTCATGTTGTGCCTTGCCTCTGGGCAATGCCTTTCAGCACCTGTGTGTCCAATCGGACTCAAAGCTGATCGTTCGTCCTTACTGAGGTTTGCCGTAGTTATTAGTAAAATTAACTTTGATGAACTAAAAATGATAAAGCATAAATATTCAAAAAGTATTATTGAGGAATATCTGCAGCTCTAGATATGGTATAGTTTTGATTCTTAATTGGAACGGTGTCGTTATATGACGTAAGTACTGTAAAAGGAGATACGGTTTGTAGTGGTTAAAAAGGGACAAATTATGAGTTAGGGACTTGGTATTTAGTTTAGACTTTGTTTGAGATACGACCCGCTCTGCTTCCAGCTGGATAAGAGCACTCTTACTTTAGCTGTGTTCGGTTGAACTCCCCTCGAGTGGTCACGTTTGAATCCCCGACAGGTTCCTTTTCCAGGTCTACCCGGGGTGTCCGCGGAGCCGCTGGACACCCCGCTGTGTCCCTTTGGAGAAGCCTGATTGGTAGTTATTTAGCTGGGAACAGGACAAACAACAAATGACTCCTACTCCCAGCATGCCCTGCCCTGCAGGGATACTCCCAGCATGCTCTGCAACACCTAACACATAGGTGTGAAGTTTAGGGTGAATAAAAGCAGTGGCCTCCCATTTTTCTCTCTCTTCAAATGCTTCTAGCATCAGAGGACACAACCTCTTTCATACGTTGACTTCAGGCGTCTGGAGATACACGTCTACCTCACGCTTCACAGCACGCTTCTCTTGTTTAAAAGTTTTGGCGTGCAGCCAACCCTAGGCCTCAAGGAAGGAGAGTGTTCCGAATCCCGAGCTCGGATCATCCATTGAACGCATCTCGACGGAGCTTCTCGGAGAGCATCTTATGCATAGACTGAATTAAAAACGGTTTATCGAGAGACTGTAAAGATTACGTCTCGTTCTGTCCTGCAACAAACTGGACATCTACGGATATCGCCTTGCTTGACAGAGAACACACCGATCCTGCTCATCCTCTGGGAATCGCCGCCATCACAACTCATCTGCACCGGACCAGACTGGAGATCTGGTTCCACATAGCGTTTTTTCTGGGCAGAAAAGGCGCGGAGAAGAAAAGCGCTGCAGGTTCGTCCTGTCTCTATGACAACAGTTTGTTGACAAAGGCCGCTGTGTGGCAGACACTGCTCCGTTACTTTTTACTGTATGATTTATATTTGAGATCGTTTTTTAACCCAGCAGACACGGAGCAAAGACGATGTAGGTACACGATCCGTAGGAAGCTAAAATACAGGGAATATCATACATTTTGAAAAGAGCACCCGTGAAGTCAACAGCGCCTTTCTGAAAAGATAAAAGATTTTCAACTTGAGCGCTCGGAGTGGCCGCACAACAACGCCAGAGCGCTTGTAAAAAGATGCTGGGCGCTGCGCTTTTCATCCAGACGGCTGCTTTCTGCTGCAAACGCTCTCTACCCATTATAAACAACTGAAAAAAGGCGCTGGCCTTGAGAAAAAAAGGTGGACACGGGGGCCAAAATATTAATTTGGATGTGTAATGAAATCAGATGAAGAGTGCAAGTGTGTGAGACAGAGACGTCACTGAGTGAGGCGGAGGAATAACTTCACAAAGTAAATGGCTCTGCTCAAGAGCCATTAAATAGATCTCTATTTTTTCACATGAAAAAAATTGCAACTAGTTTTGCAATTTTTGCTTCCTGCCGCAATTTAATTGCAAAAAACGTCTAAAAACATCGCAACATGCATTGCAATTTTTTTGAAAAGCTGCCGCGAAATCAGGCATTTTAGACCGCAACAATCCCCCAAAAAGTCCGCGAAATCCTGCAGGGACTGCTATCTATCTATAGAATGCAAAGTGATATCCCTGTTTTAAATTGTGCAGGGTCGGCAGTAGCTCAGTCTGTAGGGACTTTGGTTGGGAATTGGAGGGTCGCCAGTTCAAGTCCCGACACGGACTATAAGTCTGAAAGTTGGTCTGGTAGTTGGAGAGGTGCCAGTCCACTTCCTGAGCACTGCAGAGGTACCCTTGAGCAAGGAATAGAACCCCAAAACTGCGCTAGAGCGCTCACTGTGGGCAGCCCCCCTCACTCTGAAACCTCTCCATTTGGATCGTGTTTGTGCACGTGTATTTCTGTCTGTGTGTCTCGCGGGATTAATACATTATAAATGATACCTATTATTATCCATCTATCTATCTTTTATTTTGAAGTGTTTACTTCAGTCCAGTGTCACGTGGGTCCACGACTCTCTTCTTGTTTACCGTAAAGGCTCTGATAAATGCGCTGCAAAAATCAAACGCGGGCTCACTGAGAGCAGTGAGTTCCAGGACTCTGTCCATGAACTCTGCATTGTTCACCTTTAAAGTGGACACTTCTCGGCTTGTGGTCTGAAGCTGGACTTTGTAGTCCTTTATTTCTGCCTCATTGAACTCAACTGCTTTAGCTATGTTAGCTAGCATAGCTGAGTGTTGCTGTATCTGTGTACCTAGCGTGTCCACTTTTCCACTTAGCTGTTTTATTGCGTGCAGGACTTCGTTCATTCCTTCCCTACCTTCCTCTGACCCAGTGTCCTTCTTTGTAGTTGCTGGGGGGTTCTTCGCTGGTGAGAAAGGCTCTTTTCTGTTGGAGCTCTCGGTACAGACCTCCATCTTAGCATCATCGTGGCCGTCCATCACCGTGCTACTGCGGGCTGAAGAGAGCTTCTTGTTCGTCGTCATGCTGCAATTTCCGGAGCACTTTGTGCTTACAGCGTCGGTATGGTGTATTAGAGATTCATACGATCACATATCATTGAGTTGGTAAAGTTTGAGTAGAATTAGGACAAGAAGACGGAGCTCAGAAAACACGCTGCACCCGGCCCGCCATCTTCTTCTTCTTCTTCTTCTTGAAGGTTTTATGGGGGTTGGCAAACAATGAATTGGTGCATTTCCGCCACCTACTGGTATGGAGTGAGGATCAAAATATCTAACGTGTACTACTTTCTGTAAATAATAACTATGATAAAAAGATATCCTCTCAATCAGCTTAGTGTGTGTAAGAACATCAAATCAAATCCTGTATCCTTCAGAGTTCTTCTGTTACATATCTATTACATCCAATTGTTCTTTCATTTCTTTACATTTTTCCACCATCTGTCTTCCTTTAAACTTTATTTCTGACCGTGTATAATAACATGTTCCACTGTCTCCTCTTGTCCACAGTAATCACATCTGCCTGTGTTATGTGTTCATATTTTAAACAATGTGTTATTTGATCCAGTGTGTCCAAATCGTACTCTAGATATCATTCTTTCATTTCTCCTATTTGTTCCTGCACTTCTCATTTCTCCATCCTTCCTTTGGATTCTGTAAATCATCGTCCTTTCCTTCCTTCCTCCCACTTCTTTGACCACCTTTCCTTCAGTCTCAGTTTAATAATGCTCTTTACCTCTGTTCTACTCATGCTAACTATTCAATCTACTGGAGTATTTGGTGTAGCCTCCTTTGCCACCTTGTCTGCTAATTCATTTCCTTTGATGTCTATGTGTGCAGGTATAAAAACATCATTTGAATTCTGTCTAGTGTTTGTTGGATTTCTAAATGTCTGCTGACTGTAAACTGCTGAGTGATGAACTTGAATCTGAACGACTGATCTCAGTGCTCTTGTCCATCCAAAGCTGCTTGTTTCCTTCTTCTCCTTCTCCCAACAAGGTTTGAAAGTTCCCTGTTGGATGGTCTGGACTCTGGCCCTGCTGTAAATGAACCTCTCATTTCTAAAGGCATGTCTCTCTCATCTCCAGCTGTAATGCTGCTGTTGTTTAAAAGCACCTGTACACAATCTGAATGCCTGATATTGGATAGTATATAGTTTTTTAAGAGCTGTGCTTGCTGCTGATCCACATTCAATACAACCATAATCTAATCCTGATCTGATTAATCCTGGATATATGGCTTTCAGAGCAGTTCTGTCTGCCCCCCACTCACTTGAGACTAAACCCCTCATAACATTTCAAACTTTCTGAACATACAGCCCATGTAATCCTCTCATCAAACCAGAACCCTAAAAACTTCACCCCTCTTTCCACTTCTCGATTATTCAGTTTTCATTTGACATGGCTCCCAATTCTTTTCTTTGTGAAAAACATTGTTTTAGTTTTCTCCTCTGAAAACCTAAAACCCCATTAGTAGGACCCCTCCTCTACCTTCCTAACAGCCCCCTGCAGTTTCTTTACATTGAACTCCAAATGTCTTCCCCTCGTCCAAATCGCCCCATCGCCTGCAAAAAGTGAAAGCCCCCTTCCACTCTCTATTTCAAACATCATTGATCATGATGGACAATAATAAAGGGCTTATTCTGCTCCCTGAGGTGTTCCATCCTCCATCACAAATGTTCCTGAGGAGTTCGTTCCTCTTCTTACCTGTGTTGTTCTTTCTAATCAAACGTTCTTGATCCATCTATAACCCTTGAGTCCTGATGTATAAAGTTAGATGAACAATCCTTCTCTCCACATCACATCATACGCCTTCTCTATAAATACTGCTACCATACTTTCCCTGTTTATCTGGGCCTTCCTGACGTCCTGTTCCAAACATCAAGCTGGATCCATGCTATTTCATCCTCTCCTGAAACCACTCTGCTCTTTAGACATCCTTTATTTTATAATATGTGAACCTATCATTGATCCTTTTCTCCATTATTCTGCAGATGTCGGACGTTAAATCAATCGCTCTATAAAGCCCTGGATGTGCACAATCTTTTCCTGGCTTGGGTTTTGAACTACGACCGCCTCCTTCCAACTTTGAGGAAACTTTCCACCCTCCCAAACTTTGTGATTCAAATCAAATGTCCTTCCATGCTTCACTGAGATAGTGTTTCATGATATAACACATCTGATCCTCGCCTGGGGCTGACATTTTGGTTTTCTTAGAGAGCGGTTGAGTTCTGTTTTTGTAAATGGCCTCTTTAATATCTCATTGATTTCTTCCTCATGTTGTAATATCTCTTCATGCTCTGCTCATTTCCCTCCCTCTCTTATTATCTGAACGATGTATTTTAACAAATGTTTTTGGTCCGCCATCTTGCCGGAAGTCAGAAGAAGAAATACAGGATGTAGCCATATTTTTATTTTAAAGCTTTATTGAAGAATTAGGATGTTCATATACAGGTAACATAACACATGTAACACATGTAACAGACAGGTTAAACAATACATTACAGGAAAGTATAAATGACAGACAGTAATGATATGAAGTCAAATAAACCCATAAAGAGGTCAATCATTGTTCTACTATAATAACTCATACACCTGATTTCAGAAGGGTATATATGTAACAGCGTTAAAATGCTCTTTATTTTTGAGTACAGTTTGCAACTAATATTTGAGATTTTATTTATAATGTATTTCTGTTAAGTATTTGTGAATTTTATCTTAATGAGTTATCTGTATTTACTGTTATTAACACATTTACGTTTCCTTTGGGAATTACCTTTTTTGCACTTTGCGGCTTCTGAACCTCCTGAGTTTCCGTAGCTCCTTCCGTCTGTCCTCACAGGGCTGTTTTACACTGCTGAGGGTAATCTGAGTGTAAAAAACGTTACTCGTCATCACCTTATTTACTGAGGAGAACAAGTGATTTAAGTTGTATGTTCGGTTTATACTGTAAACTGGAAGTGATGTTAGTCAGTCATTTTGTTCAGGTTTTGAGATATCACTTTAGAGACTGTTTAAATGGAGCGGTTTTGGTGCGAATTGTAGGATGCAGAATACAGTTCCTGTCACATGATGAACGTAGCGCCGCAGACGTTCTCAGTGGTAATTATTATTATTTTGTATGTGTAGGAGCAGAGGTGCATATAACGAATGTCCAGAAGACAACTTGAATGTGTTTTGTCTTCTGCAGGTATGTTTTTCATTGTATTTTCATACTTTGTGATTTAGCTGCATGCTGTTGTTTATTTTGTCCACTAGGTGTCGCTGTTTTACCATTTTGTATGCTGTTTCTCCTGGTTTTTTTATTGTTAATATACAAACGAATGTTTTCAGTCATTTGTAGCAGCTCTTGGATATAAATACATGTAGTCAAACACATATGTTGATTGTAATGTAATATGTAATGTAAATGAGCTATGAGCTCAGACAGGGCCGTTTTGCATTGCTGAGGGAGCAGAGGTGCTTAAAACGAATGTCCAGAAGACAACTTGAATGTGTTTTGTCTTCTGCAGGAGCGAATAAAAGCTGAAGAACAGTCAATGTGTTGCTTCCTTCACTGCCCCGACCACATCTGTTACATATATATATTTATAAAGTACAGTGAAGTAAGAGATGGATACACAAACAAACCCTCTGCTTTAGAGAGAAGAACTCTACGGAGGATAGAGAGCTCCCTTTGAAGCCACTTATTATAGTCTCAGTCTTTTCTATCTGAGAAATGGAAGTGTTGTCTAGCTGTTAGTTATAACTATTCCTAAATATTTGACAGAACCCTTCATTGGGATATTTTGAATGACTGAGTCATTAGAGTCATGCAGGGGTCAAAAGTCACATTGAGACATATTGAGCTTTAAGCCTGAGGTGCTGAAGAATGTGTTTATTAATTTAATAGAGCTACCCAGTCGGTCTTTGTCCTTTAAAAAAGCGTACTATCATCTGCTAGCTGGGAATTTTTGAACTCTCTTCCAAATATCGTAATTCCTTTCAAACTTCTGTCTTTTATTTTGAAATCTCCTCGATGTTTTAAAATTTATTTTTTATTTTATTTTATATACTTTATTAATCCCCAAGGGGGAAATTCTGGTTTGCACTCTGTCTGTTATTTAGAGACATGCTTCTCACACACACAGGCCTGAATCACACACATGCACAACGAGACCTGTGGACATACATTAATGGAGAGATGTCAGAGTGCGGTGGCAGCCCCCACGGGAGGCGCCCCCTGAGCTGGTGGGGGTTCGGTGCCTTGCTCAAGGGCACCTCGGGAAGTGGTCTGGCACCTCTCCAGCTACCAGACCAACTTCCATATTTTGGTCCGCATCGGGACTTGAACCGGCGACCCTTCGGTTCCCAACCCAAGTCCCTACGGACTGAGCTACTGCCGCCCCCAAATTGATTCCAACTGAGCCAAAAGAAATCTGTGTTTGATTGTATCAAACTTTGTAAAAGTCCAAAAATAAAAGAAGTGCCTTCGATTTGACAGCATCAGCATAATCTAACAGATCTAAAATAAGTCTACGAAGTCCAGACCTTCTCTGTTTGCATGAGCTAAAGCCAGGATCTTGTTATCAGTGGTTAAAAGAGTACTGGCTTTCTTTGCAATCATCTCCAAAACAATTGAAACAGAAAGTGACTGGGATTCACAAGTAAAAAACTACATAATAAAACTATAAAATGTCTCCATAATGCTCATCCAAAGTAATTAAAGTGCCTTAAGCCCCTACATGTAAAGTTGTTTGAAAAAAGCAGTTGTATATTTTGAATCCCGGTTACCATTTAATTATTTGGCAGAAAACCTCACCTGCTTATCCTATCAAACTCAAGCTTATTTTTTTTACGTTACTCTACCTTTAACAAATACATTAAGGACTTCAGGAAGAAAATGTGGAGTTGTACAGTTTATTAACATTTTGGAAACACTTTAACTTTGTGAAAAACGGGGAGTGCACATTTTGTTGGGTTTACTGACCCTTTAATGTCTTTGTGCTACAGGATAACTCTTTGTCATGCTTGTCTTGATGTCTGATAAATCAAAAAAATGTATATTTCAATCAAATAAACGCAAACAGGTTTTATTTGATTAGATTTAAAGTTAATAATTCAACTATGTAGAAATGCTGCCAATATAATTTTCAACAGAATTTAGTAGCAGTGAAAAATGGCATACACGCAGCAAGCAAATTAGTAGCCTCAGTGGAACAGCATATTGCCTGAAATAAACACACAAGGCCAGAATAGCATGTGAATCAAAGAAGAACAGCTGAGTTATCCTATATTAATTTATTTTAACGCTTTAATTTCGTTTTACAATTGTATGATGACAATAAAGACATTTTATTCTATTCTATATTATTTAACTGTTCCAGGAGCACTTCTACGACCCAGTGTCCCACTGTGGATTCATTGAGCTGAAACTGAGGAACCTGCGGAGAACCCTTCATGCTGATGAGCGACGCTATCGCAAGCGGGGGAGGTCCAGTGATCCCTCTGGAGTAACCATAACACTGGAAGCAACACCTGAAGGGGAAGAAGAGTCAATTAGGGAGTGGATAACAGCAACTAAAAGGATGAGACCATCTACAGAGAACCTCCAATCTATCAAAATGGGTATGGAGAAAACCTTTACTCACAGAAGGCTCTGGATCGCATCAAAGTCGCCAACAGTGGAGGAGATTTTTCAGCAGTACCCACGCTTTGTAGACCTACCTTACTTGGTAAATACAGTATATATATATATTTTAAATGTTAGTGATTGTTGTACTAACGTTTTTGCGATGTCCATTAATATGTATGAGTTATTTTTTTCAGACGTGTGGTTCACCTTTAAAATCATTGCTTTATTATCTCCCCCTTTTCAGTTGAATGCAGAGTTTGGAAAAATGTTTCCGGGGAAGAAAGATCTCTTTCTTCGGAAATGGGAAGGGCACATTGTTCCCAATCTACTGAAAGTGGCTGCACTGGAAAATGACTCGACTGTCCTGCCAGCTGGTGAGGAAAGTGATGGTGAGTTCACTGCCATGCATATTGGATACAATGATGCCTCAACTTGTTGTGGTAATTATGTTGGCAACTAATCTGTGGGGGCACAAGTAATTGTCTGTATGTTACTTTTGTGCGTTCTGTTCAGAGTCGCTTTGCTTCAGAGCCCTGAAGATTCTGACCCACTACCTCTCTCCAACTGCGTCAGGGCGGAACAAAGGATGGGCCAAGTGTAGTACAAAATCTGCACTGTCTTTCATATTGGACATTAAACAGGTATGGAAGCTGATCTCTTTGAATATCCCACATTTTTTCATTGCATATTATCTTTAAATGCCATCCTGAGTTTTAGCACAGGTTAATAAAATCTCTGCTTTCACGTTAGGGCAGAGAGATATGGAAAAAACAATTGTAATATTAAGGACATTGAAATATTTGTGTTTGCATAGACCGGAACGAACATCCTCTGCCTTCTAGAGGGATCTGCTGAGGCAGTAGGGGGAGTCCACCAGCCAAGGATCGTGTGTTTGGGACACCCCAGCACAACTGCCCAGTATGTCATTGTGGCAAAGAATGACAAGGTTGCCATACCACTTCAAAATGAAGGTTTGACGTGTGCCATTGACAAGCTCTTCAAGTTCTTCTGGGTTTGCAACGTGGCATATCCTGCCCAACTGGAATCGGTCTATAGTTTCTTCGAGCATGTTTATGACATGCCTATCTCAGGTGGGAAGAGAGCAAAAGTCATGGAGCTTATCGCAAAGCTCCAGGCAGTGTTGTAAGTTCTTTCATGTACACTTGTCCCAAGTGCAAGAAACCCATATCACAACAAGTAAGGGCACTTATCAGACACCTTAGGCAAGTCCATGCAATATCAGATGGACAGGACTATACAATTGTATGTAGTCAAAACCACTGTCAAAGAACTTACCATAACTTTAACTCTTATGTCAAGCACCTCAATAGGGAACACACTCGGGTTGCAAATCCTGAACATGTGGAACAAATGGTCAATTTCAGTAATGTGGCAGAGGATGTATCTACACCATCCTGCTCTGATGCTATGGACACTTCTGAAACTAATTTTTACTGTGATATGGACACATTGGATCCAAATCTTTCAGACTATCGTGACTGTGCTGCTGGATTTGCGGCCAAAATGTATTCTGCCTCAAATTTCACCCTAACTGATCTACAAAAAAGCATTGTATGCAGCAAAGAGCTACTGGACAAGACATTGGATTCCTTAAAGGATAAAACGGTATCTGTACTTAAAAGCAATTCTATATCAAGTGATGAAGACTCTGTTAAATCTTTGATGCAGGATTTTGAAAATGCACAAAACATGTTTTCAGATGTGGATACTCCCTACAAAATGTGCAAATATTTTTCTGAACAACATTCCCTTGTCAAGCCCACAGAAGTTTTCTTAGGGTATAGAGGTGACACAGCAAGGAAGCAGGGAAAATTGACTCAAGTACTGGTTGCGCACACTTGCCAGTATATCTCAATTATCGACACAATAAAGTTTCTCTTCGGAAGTGAAAAAATGCAGAGCCTCTCGAAGCAATGTAACAAAAGTGTTGATGGTAAAATGCGTGATTATTGTGATGGTACACACTTTGCAAATCATACATTATACAGGAGGTATCCCTCTGCTCTACAAATCCAACTTTATTTTGATGACTTGGAAACAACTAATCCTTTGGGTTCAAAAACAAAAGTTCACAAAATGGGAGCTGTGTACTTTTGCTTGAGAAACTTACCTGTGGAATTTAACTCTTCCCTTGCAAACATTCACCTTTGTCTGCTCTTTAATTCTATGGACCGTGACAAATATGGCTTTGGCAAAATATTTGAACCATTGTTAAATGACATTCGATGTCTTGAAACAAAAGGACTAGAGGTTCAAATTCTGGGTCAGAGTTCTTTGCTCCATGGTACAATCTGCCTATTAACTGCTGATAATCTTGCTTGCCATTCACTTGGAGGATTTTTAGAAAGCTTTTCAGCTAACAAATTTTGCCATTTCTGTCTTACTGACAAACAAGCTTCCCAGCATGTGTTTGATGATGATGACCAGGACATTCGCACTCAAAAAAATTATAAAGAACATGTAATGCAAAATAATCCATCTTTAACTGGTATTAAGGAGGATTCCTGTTTAAACTCACTCAATTACTTTCAAGTTACTGAAAATATTAGTGTAGATGTTATGCATGACATTTTAGAGGGTGTGGCTGTACTTGAAGTCAAACTGATGTTGCAAAATTTCATCTATGAAAAAAAGCTGTTCACATTAGAGCAGTTCAATGACAGACTGGTAAGCTTTGATTATGGTTATGCAAATGAGAAAAACAAACCAAGCGTCATAGTTAACTTGAGAACCTCAGAGAAGCCCATAAAACAAACAGCCAGTCAGATGTGGTGCCTGTTACTCTTTTTACCCCTCTTAATAGGTGATTTTATAAATGAACAGGATCAACATTGGAAATTATTCCTCCTCCTTAAAGAAATATGCAGCATGGTTTTTGCCCCAGTAGTTAGTAATGGACTTAGTGTATTTTTAAAGCAGTTGGTTATAGATCACCATCTTTTGTTCAAGAGTCTGTATCCAGACAGGTCGCTAACCCCGAAACATCATTTTATGACTCATTATTGGCGTCTGATGATTAAGTTTGGCCCACTTCTGAAATTGTGGTGTATGAGATTTGAAAGTAAGCATGGTCCCCTGAAAAGGCATGCTCATGTTGTGTGTAATTTCATAAATATTTCAAAGACTTTGGCTTATAAGAATCAAGTCCAAAGTATGTTTCATTGGAAATTTGGTGATCCACTGACAAAAAAAGTGACGGCCTCAAATGCATTTCCTGTTATCGTTGGATCTTTAGAAAAAAGTGTTTGTCTCGTGGAAAATTTAAAAGCAGTTGGGTACAATATTGATTCTTGCAGCACTATTCATGTTTCTCATTCTGTCTGTGTTCTTGGTACAACATATAGAACTGGTTGTGTTCTAGCTTTAAACTGTGATTTAAGAGGGGAGCGGACCTTTGGAGAAATTGTGCACATGGTTTCTAACTGTGAAAAGGAAGAGGTGCTCATATTTCTTAAAATCTTAACTGTGAAATACTTTGATGATCATCTGTATTCAAATGTGGTGGAGCGAAATGAGGAGTACAAATTGATCAATGTAAAAGATGTAGCAGACTTCAGACCGCTAGACTTGCTCTTACCTTTCAGTGGAAACCAACTGCATGTAAATCCCAGATGCAAATTAATTGTGTAAATTTGCATAACTGTATAGTCCTGTCTTTGAAATTTTAAAGCCAACCACTTACTTGTTAAAATTCGGAGAGGCAGCTAGTGAATGGTACCACCTGCCTATGGTCCTGCAGATTTATGACGGTGTGACCTGATGTCCTCTGTAGTGATCATTTGGAGGTTAGCCCATTGTTCTGTATATACATTGTTTGTCTGACTTAGTTGATACCAGTAAATGAATTTATGTAACTTGATTCAGCAATAAACATTTAATTGCATTAAATCAATTGTTTTGTTGACCTTTAGCATACAAATATTGCATAATACAATATTTTTAGAAAAAAATCTATAAACACACCTCTGTGTTAATTTTGTGTTGTTTTAACACATGTTTGTGTTGAAATATTAACACACAACAAGTGTTAAAATTATTGACACAATGGTTGTGTTAAAAGTAACACAAAATGTGTTGTCCTTAACTAGACACACGGGTGTGTTAAAAATTAACACATGATGTGTTCATTTTAACACATGTGTTTTAAGAGTGTAGTAGTTGCCATCTGCCTGCGTCCCTAATGCAGCCTGTGTCTCCAGCTCTGCCCACACAGCCTCCTGCGTCCCTAATGCAGCCTGTGTCTCCAGCTCTGCCCACACAGCCTCCTGCGTCCCTAATGCAGCCTGTGTCTCCAGCTCTGCCCACACAGCCTCCTGCATCCCTAATGCAGCCTGTGTCTCCTGCTCTGCCCACACAGCCTCCTGCATCCCTAATGCAGCCTGTGTCTCCAGCTCTGCCCACACAGCCTCCTGCGTCCCTAATGCAGCCTGTGTCTCCAGCTCTGCCCACACAGCCTCCTGCGTCCCTAATGCAGCCTGTGTCTCCAGTTCTGCCCACACAGCCTCCTGCGTCCCTAATGCAGCCTGTGTCTCCAGTTCTGCCCACACAGCCTCCTGCGTCCCTAATGCAGCCTGTGTCTCCAGTTCTGCCCACACAGCCACCTGCGTCCCTAATGCAGCCTGTGTCTCCAGCTCTGCCCACACAGCCACCTGCGTCCCTAATGCAGCCTGTGTCTCCAGCTCTGCCCACACAGCCTCCTGCGTCCCTAATGCAGCCTGTGTCTCCAGCTCTGCCCACACAGCCTCCTGCGTCCCTAATGCAGCCTGTGTCTCCAGCTCTGCCCACACAGCCTCCTGCATCCCTAATGCAGCCTGTGTCTCCAGCTCTGCCCACACAGCCTCCTGCGTCCCTAATGCAGCCTGTGTCTCCAGTTCTGCCCACACAGCCTCCTGCGTCCCTAATGCAGCCTGTGTCTCCAGTTCTGCCCACACAGCCTCCTGCGTCCCTAATGCAGCCTGTGTCTCCAGTTCTGCCCACACAGCCACCTGCGTCCCTAATGCAGCCTGTGTCTCCAGCTCTGCCCACACAGCCACCTGCGTCCCTAATGCAGCCTGTGTCTCCAGCTCTGCCCACACAGCCTCCTGCGTCCCTAATGCAGCCTGTGTCTCCAGCTCTGCCCACACAGCCTCCTGCGTCCCTAATGCAGCCTGTGTCTCCAGCTCTGCCCACACAGCCTCCTGCATCCCTAATGCAGCCTGTGTCTCCTGCTCTGCCCACACAGCCTCCTGCGTCCCTAATGCAGCCTGTGTCTCCAGTTCTGCCCACACAGCCACCTGCGTCCCTAATGCAGCCTGTGTCTCCAGCTCTGCCCACACAGCCACCTGCGTCCCTAATGCAGCCTGTGTCTCCAGCTCTGCCCACACAGCCTCCTGCGTCCCTAATGCAGCCTGTGTCTCCAGCTCTGCCCACACAGCCTCCTGCGTCCCTAATGCAGCCTGTGTCTCCAGCTCTGCCCACACAGCCTCCTGCATCCCTAATGCAGCCTGTGTCTCCAGCTCTGCCCACACAGCCTCCTGCGTCCCTAATGCAGCCTGTGTCTCCAGTTCTGCCCACACAGCCTCCTGCGTCCCTAATGCAGCCTGTGTCTCCAGTTCTGCCCACACAGCCTCCTGCGTCCCTAATGCAGCCTGTGTCTCCAGTTCTGCCCACACAGCCTCCTGCGTCCCTAATGCAGCCTGTGTCTCCAGCTCTGCCCACACAGCCACCTGCGTCCCTAATGCAGCCTGTGTCTCCAGCTCTGCCCACACAGCCTCCTGCTTCCCTAATGCAGCCTGTGTCTCCAGCTCTGCCCACATAGCCACCTGCGTCCCTAATGCAGCCTGTGTCCCCAGCTCTGCCCACACAGCCACCTGCGTCCCTAATGCAGCCTGTGTCTCCAGCTCTGCCCACACAGCCACCTGCGTCCCTAATGCAGCCTGTGTCTCCAGCTCTACCCACACAGCCTCCTGCGTCCCTAATGCAGCCTGTGTCCCCAGCTCTGCCCACACAGCCTCCTGCGTCCCTAATGCAGCCTGTGTCTCCAGCTCTGCCCACACAGCCTCCTGCGTCCCTAATGCAGCCTGTGTCTCCAGCTCTGCCCACACAGCCTCCTGCGTCCCTAATGCAGCCTGTGTCCCAAGCTCTGCCCACACAGCCTCCTGCATCCCTAATGCAGCCTGTGTCCCCAGCTCTGCCCACACAGCCTCCGGCGTCCATAATGCAGCCTGTGTCTCCAGCTCTGCCCACACAGCCTCCTGCGTCCATAATGCAGCCTGTGTCTCCAGCTCTGCCCACACAGCCTCCTGCGTCCCTAATGCAGCCTGTGTCCCCAGCTCTGCCCATTAAGCCACCTGCAACACTGACGCAGCCAGCAGTATCTGTGTCCCAAGCTCCGCCCACACAGCCTCCTGCTCCTTTGTTGCAGCCTGTAGGGTCTATGCCTCCCACTCTGTTGATGCAGCAGACCACACTGTCTGAAGCTACTGTGCCTCATGATACACTGGGGCCACTGCCTGTACTGATGCCGCAAGCCCCTGCTGTGCCTCCAATTATTCGACCATCACCAGTTCAGCCTGCACCTATTGCATCACAACAGCCATATAGTGCATTTCGAAGGTACTGGCAGTCTGCTCCACCACCTTATCCACATGCATATTACCCTGCACCACCTCCTCAACAGCATCCCCAGCCAGGGCAGCCTCCTGCATCCGTGTGGCCTCAAAACAATCCTTGCTTCATATGGCATCCCTAAGCCTAAACTAGTTGTGTTCAGCTCAGGGAAAGAAAGTGACTTTCTTCTGCTTGAAAAGGGATTGGATAGTGTACTTGGACCTCACAGACATTTAACTGAGGACTACAAATATCAAGTCCTCCTCAACCATCTCCGATTTCCCTCAACGCTTCAAGTAGCTAAGAGGTATGTGAACTGCTTCACTCCATACACATGTGCCATGCAAGCTCTGATGCAAAGATATGGTCAACCCCGACAGCTTGTACAGGGCGAACTAAAGACTATCTTGAATGCATCAGCAGTAAAAGCTGGCGATTATCAAGGGTTTGAGGACTTTGCAGCATCTTTCGGAACTCTGGTGGGAATGTTAAACACCATGGAGGCCCTTATTCAGCTGAACTGAGGTGTGGATCCCATATTGACATATTACTCACAAAATTACCTGACAACTTCAGAGATGCATTCGTCGAACACTGTTTCAACAGGGGATTTATCCAGAGTGGCAATGGCCTGACATATACTCTTCCAGATCTTGCTGAGTGGCTCGAGGGAAAGGTACAAACATTGCAGGTGTCTCGCTGTATCACAGGGACATGTCCTTTAGAGGCTGCACATACTGACAGTAAGGAGCGCAAACCAGTTAAACCAAAAGGAGTTAAAAATGCCAATGTTTTACTTGGTAGCCGGCAAGAAGCTCATTTATCCCCTGAGCTTAACTCCACATCAACAGGGCCTAATTACACAATGCAAACCAAGAAACGTGATCGTTTCAAGCCCTACTGTCCTTACTGCAATAATCAAGACCAGTACCTGAACGCCTTTGTTGAATTTGCTAAACTCACTAGCAATGCAAAAACAAGCTGGATAAAGGATAAGAAACAATGCTGGAGGTGTGGCAGAGGACACCTGCCTGAGAACTGTACATTAAAGAAACCATGTTTCTCAGCATGCGCCGCACTAGTGGTCGCACGTTACAGCAGCTCCTGCCCGTCGCTGGGTTTTTCCTTGTTTATTTTTTTTTTTTCTTTTCCTAAACCTGTTTCATTTTTCGTGGATTAATGCCATAATCGACTGCCACAAGATGGACACAACTCTGGTTGAGTTTTCTCTGGTTTTTCTGCTGTTATTATCTCTACTGTTTACGTCTGTGACCGCGGAGGTCACGTGCAGCAGTGACTCTATTGTTTACACCCGTGATCAGCTGTTAGCCTTCCGTAGCGCAGCTAAGCTAACCGGCGAAAGACCCGATGTTCCCCGCGAGCTGAAGAGAAGGAGACGGGGATGCCGTGCCGGGGTAAAGTGCCGCAACAAGAGAAGACGTTTTAAACCCGTCCTACCATCAGTCGTCACCGGGAATGTAAGATCTCTTCCCAATAAGATGGACGAGCTAGCGGTGCTAACCCGGCATCAGAGGGAGTATCGGGAATGTAGCCTGATGCTGTTCACGGAGACCTGGCTAACGGAGCTAACACCGGACTCAAACGTTGCACTGGATGGCTTTCAGCTGGTAAGGGCAGACAGGACAAAGGAGAGTGGTAAGCGAAAAGGAGGAGGGCTGGCAGTGTTTGTGAACGATAGATGGTGTAATCCAGGGCACATCACTATTAAAGAACAACTCTGCTGTGAGGACATTGAACTGCTAGCGGTTAGCATGAGGCCGTACTATCTGCCGCGGGAATTCTCGCACGTTATCGCGATAACTGCGTACGTTCCCCCCCTCTGCTAATGCCAGCTCGGCGTGTGATGTCCTGCACTCGCTCACAAACAGGCTGCAGACACAACACCCGCAGGCTCTCTTCATTATCACTGGGGACTTTAACCATGCCTCTCCTTCCTCTACTCTGCCCACCTTCACACAATATGTCACCTGCAACACCAGGGACAATAAAATACTGGACCTTTTCTATGCCAACACCAAGGAGGCATACACCTCATCTGCTCCCCCCCCCCCTTGGAAGATCAGATCACAACCTGGTGCACCTTCTGCCTGTGTACAAACCTCTGGTACACAGACAACCAGCTGTGACCCGCACTGTTAAAAAATGGTCCGAGGAGACGGAAGAGGCTCTCAAGGACTGTTTTGAGACAACTGCATGGGAAGTGTTCTGTGATGACCACGGGGAGGACATTGACAGTCTCACACACTGCATCACTGACTATATAAACTTCTGCGTGGATTACACAGTACCCACCAAGACTGTACGCTGTTTTGCCAACAGCAAACCGTGGATTACTCCTGAAATAAAGGTCCTCCTCAAGGACAAAAAGAGGGCTTTTAAGTCAGGAGACAAGGAGGAGATGAAGACTGTGCAGAGAGAGCTGAGGA
>CM036543.1:350000-530000 GCA_020745685.1 Tautogolabrus adspersus | reverse complement strand
GAGCTCCGTAGTCCCCCTGTTGAAGAGAGGGGGATTCCTGCGGATTCCCTGTCGGCGGTCCGGCCGATTCCTGCGGATTCCCTGTCGGCGGTCCGGCCAACTCCTGACGTCGCCTCGGCGGTCCGGCCGACTCCTGACGTCGCCTCGGCGGTCCGGCCAACTCCTTACGTCGCCTCGGAGGTCCGGCCGACTCCTGACGTCTCTCCTGACGTCGCCTCGGCGGTCCGGCCAACTCCTGACGTCGCCTCGGCGGTCCGGCCGACTCCTGACGTCTCTCCTGACGTCGCCTCGGCGGTCCGGCCAACTCCTGACGTCGCCTCGGCGGTCCGGCCGACTCCAGACGTACCCTTGGCGGTCCGGCCGACTCCTGACGTCCCCTCGGCGGTCCGGCCGACTCCTGACGTCCCTCCTGACGTCCCCTCGGCGGTCCGGCCGACTCCTGACGTCCTCTCGGCGGTCCGGCCGACTCCTGACGCCCCCTCGGCGGTCCGGCCGACTCCTGACGTCCCCTCGGCGGTCCGGCCGATTCCTTACGTACCCTCGGCGGTCCGGCCGACTCCTGACGTACCCTCGTCGGTCCGGCCGACTCCTGACGTACCCTCGTCGGTCCGGCCGACTCCTGATGTACACTCGGCGGTCCGGCCGACTTCTGTGTCTCTGTGGGAGGCCCTGCCAACACCTGATTCCAAGTTGGAGGTCCTGCCCACTCCTGTTTCTCGGTGGGAGGTTCTGCCCACTCCTGTTTCTCCGTTGGAGGATCTGCCCACTCCTATGTCTCGGTGGGAGGCCCTGCCAACAACCGTTTCCAAGTTGGAGGTTGTGCCCGCTCCTGTTTCTCCGTTGGAGGATCTGCCCACTCCTATGTCTCTGTGCGAGGCCCTGCCAACACCCGTTTCCAAGTTGGAGGATCTGCCCACTCTCGTGTCTCCGTCAGAGGTCCTGCCGACTCCGCAGCTTCCTGAGCACTCGTCTGGGGTCCTGCAGACTCCTGCGCCATCGTCAGAAGGCCTTCGGACTCCCCCTGAGCTGGTCTCTGTGTTTGGTCGGCCTCCTGGCCGCCCACCTGAACTGTTTCCTGTGTTTGGTCGGCTTCCTGGCCGCCCACCTGACCAGCTCACTGTGTTCGGTAAGCCTCCGGGCCGCCCCCCTGAACTGTTCCCCGTGTTTGATCGACCTCCCGGCCGCCCCCCTGAACTGTTCCCCGTGTTTGATTGGCCTTCCGGCCGCCCCCCTGAACTGTTCCCTGTGTTTGATCAGCCTCCCGGCCGCCCCCCTGAACTGTTCCCCATGTTTGATCGGCCTCCCGGCCGCCCCATTGAACTGTGCACCATGTCTGGTCTGCCTTCGGGCCGTCCACCTGAACTGTTCTTCTTGTTGGGCCGGCCTCCTGGCCGCCCTCCCGAACTGTCCGGGTTATGTGCCCTGCCTCCAGGCCGTCCGCCTGAGAGTCCGGAGTCCCTCCTCCGGACCCCCTCCACCCACCCTGTTTTGGTTTATTGACGTTTTGGAACGTCTGGGATCCGTCCCTTGAGGGGGGGGTTATGTCATGATTTGGTCTTTGTTTAGTTTGTATTTTGGAGTTTAGTTTAGTTTTCTTGTTTTAGTTCTACTTTCCCCTAGTGTTGCGTGTTTCCCTGTGTGTTAATTGTTTAGTCTTTAGTGTTTCCTGTTTTAGTTTGTAATTTCTTATTCTTGTTTCTCTGTGTTCCATGGTTCTTGATTTACTTTGTAGTTGTCCTCAGTGTTTCTTGTCTTGTGTTAATTCTTGTCTGCGTGTTCCCTCTTGTCTTGATTTGCCCTGATTGTCCTCACCTGTGTCTTGTTAGTTTCACCTGTCTCACCTGTGTCTGATTACCCATGTCTATTTAGTCTCTGTGTTTCTTCCCTTCTGTGTCGCATCATTATTGTTTGTGAGATGTTGGATGTCGTTTGTCTCCCTGTGATTCCTCGTGGCTACCCTTTTTGGATTGATTTTTGAAGTACGTTTTTGTTTGCCTTAGTGCCTTTTTATTTAAATAAATAATTTTTTGTTCTCTGCAATTGGGTCCTCCACCTCCTCATTCCAACCGTGACAGTTAGTTCAAGAGATGAAGTGTCAATCAAAAACTCCCTGCCTAACTTCACGTGCCTGACTGCATTGTGTCTTCACACCTGTTGAGGTCAGGGAGGGCACGCCATATCTTAAGCAAAACCACAAATTCCACTTGCACGTGCGAGTGTTTGACACTTTGATGAACTCTTAAGGTGATGTAACCTGTTTTTTTTTTTTTTGTTTTGTTTTTTATAAAGTTCAGATACGGTATGATACTTTAGATGACCTTAGTGAATTCTACACACACACACTCACCCCTACACACGCACACACACTCACCCCTACACACGCATACACACACACAATCACCCATACACATACACACACGCACACACACATACATCATGTTTTTTTTATTAAGGGTTCCGAGAAAGCAGACCAAATTTGCTATAAAAAGGCTTTGAAAATGTTGATCGAGAGTCTTTTGGCGTTTGCTAACTGACTCCACGTCGCTTTGGACCGGACCCTTCTTAAAAAATTCTAAGTTCATTCACGGGGATTACTTTTTGGATATACATTTGGGTTTTTCATTTGGATTATCGTTTCTTTAAATTGTTGGATTTATATTTCTTTTCTTGGATCTAAATTTGGGATTTAAAGGACTTTGTTGGATTATTAACCCTTTTTGTGCATTATCAATAAATTTCATAAAATCTTTTGAAATCATTATTTGACTGAGTCTCTTCACGACGGCCTCGTGACCCTCGGAGGGTAAGTATGAGAACTGACCACAGTACGGCACACTATTACTTTTTTTTTTTTTTTTTTTTTTTTTTCTATTTGTCTGCATTTTTTCTCATCGTTTAACACCACAAAGGGGGGTGTCAACTTTTTATGAGATTGAGGCATATTTTAGTCTTGCAGCCAAATATTTTCATATTTAGTGCGTGTGCGTGACCATCACCGGCCCTCTCTGGAAGCTAAGTTGACATTCTTTATTAGATTTCCCTATTATGTGCCAGGGAGGGCAGTGCTGCACCGCAGTGATCTGAGGGGGAAACAAAGGCTGGACAGGACGAGACAAGGCGAACAGGGGAGGGAATAGGCAGGCAGTGCTATCAGAATCGAAGAGTGCTGTGTTATTTCTAACCACCAGCTCCACATCTAAAAAGAAACAAGACAAGACAAAAAACAGAGAATCAGACCCAAAAAAGAAGTTGTGTCAGACGCCATTATTGTGGATGCCCTGAAAGTATAGAGTAGGCCGCCCGAGGATACAGGTGAGAAGAGGGCATGTGTTTAGTGTAGGGTCTCTGGGGAGAGACTCAGCACATTCTGGAGGGTCCCAACTTTTCTCGGCAATGGGACTCAACAGGAGCTAGTAAGCCCTGATCAACATGCAAGTGTGATGAACTCCAAAGCCTAGAGCAGCCATCACAGCACAGCAGGGCCAGGCGGGCAGAGCGCGCACCCCCCCGCGGATCACAGGAGCACCCAGGAGGTATCCCCAGAGAACCACCAGAGCAACCGAGAGCCACGCGGACCCGGGGAACAAGAGGGGCAGCGACCGCCACACCCAGCGCGCCAGGACAGGCCCAGGCGGCATGGGGCACGAGGGCAAACCCATCACCCAACACCCAGCCCCCCCACCCCAGCACCCCCCAGTACCCCAGCACCCCCCACCCGCCCACACCACGCCCAATCCCCCACCCCCGAGAAGGCAGGAGGCCCCACGCAGGCCAGGAGGCCAGATGTAGGAGCCGAGCGCCCCCCCGCAGGGAGGGCAACCAGCCCAGCGCCAAACAGGCTGCCACCGGGTGTCGGCATGAGGAAATCGAAGTCAGGGCCCAATGCAAGCCCAGAGGGCAAATGTGGACGGGGCAGCAGGTGCTGGCGCCGCAAGAGGGGAGGCGCCCCGCATACCTCCCGTACCACCCCCCAGGGGGAGCGCGGCGTGCCCAGGGCCCCCGCACCCCAAGATGCGCCCCGACCCCCAACCAGAACCAAGCCACCACACACAGCCAGCCCGCGCCACAGCCACAGCGCCCACCAGGCCAACCGATCCAGCCCCCGCAGCCCACCGAGAGTCACCGCACCAGCAGGGACCGAACAGGCACGCATGAGAACCCCCCCCAGGCCACCAACCCCAAGTCCCAGGGGCCCCCAGCCGCAGTAACACAGATGATGGTCCACCCTCACTGCTCCATGCCAGGGAGGGCCGGGCCCCCCCAGCAAGGCCTTGTGTATGCTGGTGGGAGAAGAGAAAAAAAAAAAGAAAATAAATAACTTTACCCCCCTCTTACTATGTTTCCCGATCCCTGACGCAGAAACATTATCCCTACACCGTGTTCAAGTGTACCCCTGAGTGTAATGTGGTGCATTAAAAGTTGGGGAGGGAGGGTGGGTGAGCTGGCAAGGGGGCAGGCCAGAGGTTTGCAGGGGATGGGTACTCTGCCACCTACCCTGAACCAAAGTCCCCGAGCCACCCCAGACCTCCCCCCAAGTTGTGTGTATGGTGCATTAAAAAAATAAAATAATTGGAGAGCAGGGGAGGCAAGCAGGGGGGGGATGGGGAGGACATAGCGCCGTATAGCCCTGCAATCCGCCCCACCGCAGAGCCCACCCTACTCAACCCCCCCCCGCCCTCGGAGCCCTAATTGTTGTGTCCCTATATGTGCCTAAGAGCAACTATATACAGTGCGGTGTGAGATGTGTGAAGTGTACATTAAGAGGCAGACTGGTTAGGGGTCCGGCCCGTGAGGACAGAGCAGTGAGAGGGACAGGTGTGAAACTGGCCCTGATGTAGAGGGCTCCCCAGAACCAAGAGGCAAGGAGCCACAGAGGACCCACACGGACCAGCCCGTCCCGCCAACACTACAACCCCAGGAGCCGCAGCGCCGGAGCAGCGCCCCGGCGGACGCCATAGCCCCACCACAGGCCGGCCGCATGCAGCAGCCCGCCCCAGAGGGGTGATCGGGCCGCACCAGTAGGAAGCAAGGGCCCCGAGCCCCCACCCAACCCCCCCAGAGCCGGCACACCGAGGATGCAGGACGCGCACCACGCAGCACCACTAAGCCTGCCCCGCTCCACCAAACCCAAGGACAGCACCAGGCCCAGACCAAGGCCCCCAGCTAGCAGTACCCAAACTCCGGCGGCAGCACACAGGCCCGGAGCCTGTGCCCGGCTGAGCCAGTGTACCCCCCCCGCAAGTAGACCACCCGGCCCCCACACCAGACCCCCAGGCAGCGGAGGGCCCCCCCAGCCCACCCAGGGGGGGGAGAGGGGCGCAGCGGAGCAGGCAGGCAGGCACAGAGGCAGGAGGAGGGAAGCGAGGCGGAGAGGGACAGGGGAGCGACAGGAGGGCCGACCCACCCCAAACCCCAAGGCCAGCCACAGCGCCCCGGAAGACGCCAGCCGCCGCCCCCCCAGACCCCTAGGAGAGCGCGCAGCCCCAGCAGACCCGGAGCCCAAGGGAGGAGACACTGGGAGCACCCACCCCCCAGGGGGAGGGGCCCGAACCAAGCAGGCCCCGCAGAGCCAGAAAGCAACTCCAGGGACAAGAGGGAAAGCCACCCCTAGTGCATGCAGACGGCCTTGAAGTCCGTGGTGCCGTCATTCCTTGTTGAGGAGAGGGATAATAAGCTGAGATAAAGCAGAGGAGAGTCAGACCATATGCACAGACAAAGTAAATATGTTCAGGAGCATCACAAATTTATGAGGGGGATGGCATACGCTCACATACCAAAGGAAGCTACAGGTTAATATTTAAAGATCTAATAAATGGGGACCATTTTTCTGTAAAGGATACCAATTGTTTTTTTCGGGTAGCAGATATTTTCTCGAGTGAAATGTGTTCTGTAAGGAGGTTCAGCCAATGAATGATGTTGAGGGTTTTCTTATCTTTCCAGTTAACCAGAATGGTTTTTTTGGCAATTGCGAGAGCTGCAAGCGTGGGTTGGACTTGAGTGTCTGATAAGGTCGTTGTCGATAGATCGCCAATTAGGCAAAGGTTCGGGGAATGCGGAATCCTGCAGTCCAAAGTATTGGAAAGTTTCTGAGTGACTGTTAACCAAAATTGATAAACGGGTGTACATAGCCAAAGAGCGTGAAAATAGGTGTCCGCCGTGTTTTGAGTGCATTGAGTGCATGTGTCGGTGTGCGAAAAACCCATTTTATACAATTTAACTTGCGTTACATGTGATCTGTGAAGAAACTTAAATTGGATTAACTGTAAATTGGTGTTTTTTGTCATCTTGAATGTGTTTCTACAGATCTGGGTCCAGAAATCAGAGTCAAAAGATACGGATAAGTCTTTTTCCCATTTTTGAATTGGTATATGTATAGAGTCTGTTTTTGAAAGTAAACTATACATTTTTGAGAGATTTTTCTTATTTTTTGGAGACAATTTCGTGATGTATTTGACAAATTCAGGTGGCTGTAAATCAGTTAGCTGTAAAGTGTTCTGAGACGATGGAATCCTACTCGTAATTGTCTTTTTTACCTGTAGGTACTGAAGAAAATTTCCATTTTTTATTTCAAAGGTTCGAAATAATGTTGTATATGTCATAAGTATGTTATCATCAAAAAGGTGATGGAGGTGGGTGACCCCTTTCTCTGCCCATGTGCTGAGATAAAGAGGTATTTTGTTGTTTACAAAGTCTGGGTTGTGCCAGATTGGGGAGAGTATACCTGGTAGTAATTGGGAGCCTGTGACTTCCAGGGATTTCCACCAAGCAGACATGGTGGAGGCAATCATAGGGTTTTTGAAGCAGGAATGATGTTTAAGGGTAGAGGTGATAAAGGGTAGGTCTTGGAGTTTGATGAGGTTGCAGTCTATCTGTTCTAGTTCCAGCCAGGAGTTATATTCTTCATGTTGATATATCCATTTGGTGAGATACTGTAGTTGGTTGGCTAAGTAATAATACAAGAAGTTCGGAGCTTCCAGTCCACCTTCAGATTTATTCTTCTGGAGAGTGGTTAGGCTGATTTTAGCTTTTTTGTTCTTTGAGTAGAATTTACCTATAGCAGAGTCTAACGATTGGAACCACTTTGCTGTTGGTTTAAATGGAATCATAGAGAACAGATAGTTGATTTGAGGTAATATTTTCATTTTGACTGTTGCTATTCGTCCCAGAAGGGAGATGGGGAGGTTATTCCATCGTCTCAGATCACCACAGATTTTGTCCAGAAGTGGGGTGAAGTTTAAGTGGACAAGTTCTGAGAGTTTGGAGGAAATATTAATGCCTAGATATCTAATGTTGCCAATGGGAAAAGAATAATGCGAGATTTGGGCTGCAGGATTCCACGAGTTCTCTGTTATTGGAAGTATAATTGATTTTGACCAGTTGATGGTGTAGTCCGAAATGTGTGAGAAGGTTGTGATAAGGTTACATACTTCCTTTACTGATGTTTGGGGTTCTTGTAGGTAAAGTAAAATGTCGTCCGCATATAAATTAATTTTGTGTTCAGATATCTGAGAGCAGATACCTTTGATATTTGTGTTTTGACGTACCGCTGTTGCCAATGGTTCGATAAACATTGCAAACAATAAGGGAGAGAGTGGGCATCCTTGTCTTGTTCCCCTTTGCAAACTGAAGTTTTGTGAGGTGATCCCATTAGTGGTGACTGTAGCCTTGGGTGAGTTGTACAGAGTTGCTACCCATTGGATAAACGATTCTCCGAAGCCAAATTTGTGGAGCACAGCGAAGAGAAAGGACCAATTTACTTTGTCGAAGGCTTTTTCTGCGTCAAGCGACACAACAATAGCTTGTCTGTTGTAGCGCTGCGTTGAACTGATGAGATTTAGAAGTCTTCTGACATTGTTGGTGGAGTGTCGACCTTTAATAAATCCTGTCTGATCACTGTGAATTATTGTTGGGATAATTTTCTCCAGCCTGGAAGCAAGTGCTTTAGAGATAATTTTGATGTCTGTGTTGATTAGTGATAGAGGTCGATAGCTAGAAGGAAGCGAGGGATCTTTATCTGGTTTCAATAATAACTTTATTGAGGCTGTATTCATGTGAGAGCTTATATAACCATTATTCTTAATCTCTGTCACTGTCCTGAAGAAAAGGGGTGCTAACATTGACCAGAAATGTTTAAGAAATTCAGCGGGGAAACCATCAGGACCAGGTGCCTTGCCTGCTGGCATACTGTGTAATGCACATTGTAACTCATTGATAGTCAACGGAGCGTCTATGATGTCTCTGTGTTCAGTTGTCAATTCGGGCATGTTTAGATTATTGAGAAAATCATGAACCTCTTCTTTATTTGGGTTAACTGATGCTGAATATAAATTACTGTAATAATTGTAGAAGACTTGATTCATTTCCTGTGGTGATTGGGTGTATTTGCCAGTGGGATCCTGGATTGCTGTTATGAAGGATTTTTCTTTGTTACGTTGGAGTTGATTTGCTAGAAATTTCCCTGATTTGTTGTTGTGTTCGAAGTCATTATATCTTAGTTGTTGAAGTAAAAATTCTGTTTTCTTTGATAGGATATTGTCGAGCTGCAGTTTTGCACTTTGTAGTTTAGACCATAATTGATCGCTTGGGTTTATTGCATAATCCTCTGTAAGTTGTTTAACGTTTTCCTCAATTTCTTTCTCTGTTTGTAGTTCCTTCTTTTTTTTGTACGAGGAGTACGATATTATTTTACCTCTGATTACGGCCTTCCCAGTTTCCCAAAGTAAAGATGGAGATAAATCAGGAGAGTCGTTATTTTTTAGAAAGTCTGCCCACTCCCTCCTTATTATCTGATCAAATTCCGGGTCTTTGAGTAGAGAGATGTTGAAGCGCCAAGTCTGAGAAGATTTACGGTGGGGATCGGTTTGCAGGCTTAGGGATATTGGTGCATGGTCGCTGATAATGATTGGATGGATTCTAGTGGTAATTTTATGCGCGATAGAATTATTTGAGAGAAAAAAGTCAATTCTTGAAAATGTCTGGTGCACTGGAGAGAAGAAAGTATAACCCCTCTTTTTGGGGTTTTTGAGTCTCCAGACGTCATCTAGTCCAAAATCCTTCATATAATCCTGTATGACTTTGACTGACTGTGGTAGTTTAGCATGTACTGGACTACTAGATCGATCTACTGAAGGGTTCAAGACTATGTTGAAGTCACCACCTATAATAGTTGTCGAGTTAGCAGATAACTCTGCTAAATAGGAAAAAACTGTGTGAAAGAAGGCTGGGTCGTCATTATTAGGAGCATACAGATTGGCAATTGTATATAATTTATTAAAAATTGTTGCCTGGATAATAATGTATCTGCCCTCTGGATCTGTTACTGTGCTGTTTAAAGTGAATGGTACTCTCTTATGGACTAGAATGGAGACACCTCTCTGTCTACTGTTATAGCAAGATGAAAAGATAATATTATAATTTGGATCTGTAAGAGATTTCTCTTCTGATTGTAGTAAATGTGTTTCTTGTAGGAGCAAAATATCTGCTTTTAGTTTACAGACATAGTCCAGGATTTTAATTCTTTTTGTCTGTGAGCGTATGCCATGTACATTCCAGGATACAAAGTTTAACTTGGACATAGTGATAGGAGATGTTCTGTCATTGCGTATGTAGCAGAGTAATATAACTTCTGTGTGTGTCCTTGTGAGCTGTCTGTTGTTGTCTGCAAAGTGGATGTTGCTGTCTGTGAGCTGTGGATGTCAGGGTGGTGAGGAGAATGGTGTTGGATTGAAGCTGTGTGGATGTTAGAGAGATATGTACACTGCAAGTCATGATCTATATGAATATCATCTATAAGCACAACAAAGCCTGGACAACTAACAGAGAACACATTGTGAAATATACCTACACACAAAACGGAGGGGGGACATGAGGGGTGAGTAGGGTAGGGAGGGTGAGGGGTGAGAGTGTGAGAGGGGGAGAGGTGTGAATGGAGACAGACAGAGTAAAGGAAAAGTAGGGTGGGGGTAGCCAGCGGAGGGTGTAGGATAAGGGAGTGAGACATTTACACTAGTGAGATTTTTTATTTTTTTTTAATTAAATTTTCGATTTTTAAATTAATAAGTAATACATTTAAACACCAAAGCTGTTTAATTGCTTACCTATCCATTATATTTATTTTTTTATTTTTATATATATATATAAATATATATATATATATATATATATTTTTTTTTTTTTTTTAGAAGAGCCAGGGGGTTATAGAGGGTTCACGGAATAACTGACCGTCTATATATAGTTTGTCCACCACCAGTGCAGTCCGCTTACCTCTCTGCCTGTGTTCTTTCATGATGGGGTATAATAGCTTACGCCGCTCGTTTATCTCCCGGGGGAACTGGTCGTTCATGCCATACGAGGTGCCTTTTAGCTCCCGACCTTTGCTTTTCACGAGCACTTCCAGCAGAAAGTGCTCGAATTTGGCTATGATGGCACGGTGGCGATTTCCTCCTCGGGGTCCCAGCCGGTGGACACGGTGAAAACTGATTGTTTTTACCGTTTCAGCAGGGATTTTGAGCGCCGACACCATGAAGTTTTTAATCAGGGTCTCTGGGTTATCCGGCGTGGACTCTGGGATGCCTGAGAAGATTAGATTGTCCCGCATGCTCCTCGACTGGATGTCCAGGACGGTCTCCCTCAGGGACGTGTTGTCTTTTTTTAATATACTCACCTCCTCGGTGACAGCTGTCAGCGTGGAGCGGAGTTCCACGTTGTCCCTCTGCAGATCGTTAATCTGCTGGTGCGTGAACTCCAAACTGGCTCTCAGGTCTTTAATCTCCTGGTGAAGCAAAGTGAGAACGTCAAGTTTTTTATTAATGGAATCTAAAACACTTACCTGGATGTCCGTGGCCTCCAGATCTGAAGTGTCAGTCGAGGAGTCTGTTTTCCTCCTCTTGCTCGGATTCTCGGGTGTGGGGCTGGAGCCTTCCATGGTGCAGCAGCGGACGAAATAGTCGTCAATAAAGTCCTCAAGATCCTCCACTGTGAGCGACACGGTAAGCGACACTTGCAGCAACTTAAACTTAGATATGATGTTTTATTGAATGAATAAAACGGATAGCGGCGATTAGTTAAGTTCTGATCTAGCAGCTGGTGGCCGCCATGTTGAATCTCGAAAATCTCACTGGCTCTCGCGTTACTACAGCATCACGTCACCTAACCCTAGCCGTAAAACGGCACACTATTACTGATCTTCACACCTCATACCACCTAGCATCCGAAGATTGAGGAGGTTTTGCAGTGAAGGGATTGTACTTGACCTGAATATCCCTGTTGGGGGGTATAATTCCAGAGACGGTTACAGGAACCGGTCCTTCTCGACTGGGTGTTAGTTTGATTTTATTGTAAGCCCCGGGGCTAGGAAATATAAAACTAGCAGCCGGTAGGGAGCAAGCCCTCACTTAGTTCTAGAAAAGAGTAAACTAGTTAACTAGAAAAGGTGACGAGCTTCCGTTAGCTGAGGTAAAATTATTCATACAATTTATGCACGTCGAGGACATGCAACATCTGAGACTTTAGAAAAAATGTCCACGACCCTGGAAAGCCAGTCCAAACACATTACCGCGGCTGAACAGAGAGTATCGGATGTGGAGGACACGGTGGCCGGTCTGGAGGCAAGACTCGCCGATGCAGAGAAGAAAATTAAGGTGATGGCTGATGGCATAGATGACATGGAAAATCGGAGCAGGCGGGATAATATCCGCGTACTCAACTTGAAAGAGGGGAAGTGCCCGATAGACTTCTTTGAATCGTGGCTGCCCACCGTTCTTAATGTAGAAGCAAGCCCCGGTACCAAGAGCCGTATTAAAATTGACCGGGCACATCGGAGGATAATGGCAGCAGTGAGGGCAACGCCTAACCTGGAATACGAAGGACAGCGGATCTTTATACACCAGGATTTATCTTCTGTTGTTCGAGAGAGGCGACGCGCATTTAACCATGTGTGTCAAGCCCTAATCCAAAAGGGCATCCGCTTTAACATGCGCTTCCCGGCTACACTGACAGTGAACTACAACGGCGCAGAGCACAAGTTTGAAACACCGAGAGATGCAGATAACTTTATCAACACACTGGAATAAATCTTGTTAACCATAGCTCTCTTCTAGCTCAATCTGGGGTTTTATATGGACATGATTCATTTCCTTTCTTTTATTACAGCAGTAACTTCATTTTGAAACAGGTCCTAAATATAAGACTGTAATAATCGAGATGATGGCATGGTTAAACTATATTTTGTCTTTCCCAAGTGTGTCTCTTGGTGTGAAGCAGTCTCTCTTTTGTCTGGCTAAAATATTGATAGCAATCAAGGGGCCCTCTTCTTTCTCTAATATTATGGCCATAGAAGCTTTATGGTAATTAAATGCCAAATATAACAGGCCTGTAATAACATTATGTTGTGGGGTTGGGAGTGGATATGGAGGGATTTTAGTTTTGTTTTCTCCCCTCCAGAGGTGATGACTTCTTCTGGCAGCACGTGCTCCTATAGTACTACCCATCTGGTAGCTTTTGTTTTTTGTTCTGTTTTGTTACTTCATACACTTCATGCTCTAATCCCGGCTTTATATTTGCATAGTGTTCTGAGCATGGAGAAGGTTCTGGTTCTTCCATCCTTAGGTGATGGATATGTTTATGTCAGCACAGTTTATATGTCAAATGATACTGAATCAATCTTTTTTTACATACAGTGGGTTATGTATCAGGTTAAAATGTATTTGTTCTTGTCAGATAAACACGCTACATAATGAGTAACATTAAAATTGTCACTTTAAATGTCAAAGGGATCAATAATGTGGTAAAGAGACGTAAAATTATTTCTATGCTCAAAAAAGAGAAGGTACAAGTGTCACTATTACAAGAGACCCACCTTACAGACCTTGAACACCTGAAATTAAAACGTGATTGGGTCGGCCAAATCTTTTATTCCTCATTCAACTCAAAAAGTAGAGGAGTGGCAATTCTCATCCACAAAAATATGAGTTTTAAACTTGAAAAAATTATTCACAATACAGAAGGAAGGTATGTTGTTATTACTGGGTTTGTTTGTTTTTAATATATTTTCTTTTTATTCAGGTTAAAGACAAACTGGTATACAGCATTTTTTTTGGAAAAAAAACCCCTTTTTTTCCAAAGATAAAAGACAAAAAACAAACAAACAAACAAAAAAACAGACATACTATAAACATAAAAGCACAATAGACCATGTGTAGCAGAGAACCAGGGGAGTTATGATACAACATCAACTATTTACCTGAAATCTGTTCTATGTGGGTTTATAAACTCAATCCATCCTTTCCAACATTCATCAAATACATCACTCTTCAATCTCAAAATCAATGTCAATTTTTCCATTACAAAGATGTTGTGCATTACATTGAACCAGTCTTCTAGTACTAATGGTTATGTCAAGGCCCCCCTGCCTTGACATAACCATTTTTTTGTTATGGCTTTTTTACTAGCAACCAACATTATTCTGTACATGTATGCTTTGGAAAAGCCTGGAAGTTGAGGTGGCATCTTGCCCAGATACAAGACTTTAAAGCAAAAACCAAACTTAATTTTTAAAACCTTCTCCATGCTGTCTCTGACTGCTCTCCAGTAGTTATGAATCACAGTGCAATCCCAGAAGACATGATGGTGATTTGCTTTTGCTACCCCACATCCTCTCCAGCAGGCCGTCTGACCAGTATGTTTAAGTGCTGGTGTAATAAAAAATCTTACCATGTTCTTCCAATTAAACTCTCTCCAAGACAATGAGTTAGTAGACTTCCATTGTTTATCATTTAAGCTCTCCCACTCTTCTAATGACATTACAAAGTTACCCTCCCTTTCCCATTTCTCTTTTATATAGGATGTGTTCCCCTTGCTTAATTCTTGAAGGCCTTTGTACAGTTTGGAAATCATTTTGGTGCCTGGCTCTGATCTATATGCAGCAATGAAGACTCTTAGTATGCTCGGCCCAGATCTGGATTTTTCCAGAATTTCTTTGCCAATTTTTTTATCAATGTAATTTCTTATCTGTAGATATCGGAATAAATCCTTGTTGGCTAAACCATGTTGCTCCTTTAAGTTTTGGAAGCTCTTGAGTGAGGATTTACCGAAAAGATCCAAATAAATCTTCAAACCTTGCTCCCGCCATTTTTTTAAATTTACATCATGCCTATTTGGAGTAAAATCTTTATCATGTGCCATCCAGCCAATTAGTAGATAAGGTTCAGAGGGGTGGAAAGACTTCACAACTTTGAACCAGGTTCTGAGTGAGAGCTCCAACCATGGATTAGGAGTCTCCCCCAGGTGCTGACTCAGCTCCCCCCCACCAATAATAGCCTGTAGAGGGACCCCGGCCATGCTCTGGCATTCAATAGACTTCCATATTGCCCTATAGTCTGGATTACATATATTCAGTAAGGGTTTAATCTGGGCTGCCTGATAGTACGACTTTAGACAGGGGAGGGCCAGCCCCCCTTTGTCTCTAGGAAGCTGGAGTGTCTTATATCTGACCCGAGGTTTCTTACCCTCCCACAGAAATCTAGAAATCAGGTTATCCCATACTACAAAATCTTTATCAGGATTTTCTACTGGCAGTGTTTGGAACAAATAAATCAACCTTGGGAGTTCGTTCATCTTCACTATTTCAACACGTTGAATCAGATTCCACCTAACCAGGTCCTTTTTAATAGTGGAGAGTAGTTTGTCATAATTTATCCAGGCTAATCTTGTTTGGTCTTTTGGTATATGCACACCCACGCATGTCATGTTGTCTACTTCCCTAATGTTATAAGTTTCTCTAAATTGTTGGTTGATTGTGTAATTAAATGTCAAGAGCTGAGACTTCCGAGTGTTTAATTTGTACCCTGAAATCGACCCAAATTTGGTAAGTATTTGCATTAATGCAGGGAGTGATTGATCTGGCTGCGTCAGATATAGAAGGACATCATCTGCAAACATTGCAATTTTATTCTCCACAGCCATAGAAACCCCATGTATCTTATCATTTTGCCTAATGAGCTGGCTCAGGGGTTCTATAAAAAGCTCAAACAGTAGGGGGCTAATGGGGCAACCCTGCCGGTTTGTTATACAGCGCTTGAATTGTTTGTATGAAGTTATCATGAAATTTAAATTTTTACACAGAAATGACCAATTAACGGAATCAAAAGCTTTTTCCGCGTCTAAAGCTATATTACTGGGTTTTTATATGGAGAACATGTTCTCATGGGAAGCGCTTATGCCCCCAATACTTTTGACAGCTCATTTTATTCAAAGTTACTGGCTGATATATCTTCTATTTGCCCCCCTTGTGTTATATTAGGAGGAGATTTCAACTGCGGATTGGTTCCAGAAATGGACCACAGTCCATCTAAAACTTTACCTGGCAGGCTCCTTGCCCATCTCGCAAAAGGCCGGGCAGGGTCTTGTGTAATCCCATCACTCAAAGATTTCAAAGGGAAACAACATTTTGAAACCAAAGTTATAAGTGAAATAATGAGAACATTTTACCAAAACCTTTACTCTTCTGAGTGTCAAAATACTTCGCTGCTGAGAAAACGAGTTTTTGATAAAATAAATCTCCCAACTCTGTCTGAAACAAACAGAAATGATCTATGCAGACCAATCACAACACAGGAAGTACTAGATACTATTAAATCTCTACAAAGTGGAAAAGCCCCAGGTCCTGACGGGTTCGGCCCTGAATTCTATAAAAAAATGTCCAGGTTAGTGGTTGGACCTTTAACTGACATGTTTTTAGAATCTTTTGGAAGGGAACACTTCCACCAACTCTAAATCTTGCCCATATATCCTTGATTTAAAAAAAAGATAAACCCTCAGATAGCTGTGCTTCTTACAGACCAATAAGCTTACTCGGAGTTGACAGCAAAATATTATCCAAGCTTCTGGCTCGAAGACTGGAGGAGGTCTTGCCCATCTTGGTTGGATCAGACCAGACAGGGTTTAGAAAAGGTAGGTACTCCCACTCCAATGTCCGTCGGCTACTAAATGTTATACAATTTTCACAAAATACAAAGAAAAGGATTCTTGCTGTTTCATTGGATGCAGAAAAAGCTTTTGATCGGGTGGAGTGGGAGTATCTATTTGATGTTCTGAACAGGTTTGGTTTGGGTTCTGGCTTCACTACATGGGTTAAGCTCCTATATAGATCTCCGTCTGCAAGAGTTCTGGTAAATGGTTCAGTGTCTGATATGTTCCCTCTGAGTAGAGGCACACGCCAGGGCTGTCCCCTTTCGCCGCTTTTATTCGCACTTGCGCTTGAGCCTCTCGCAGAGGCCATTAGAACACACCATTGTTTTTCTGGTGTCACATTGGGAGACACAGAATACAGGATCTCGCTTTATGCTGATGATATATTGTTGTTTATTACTAATCCAGAGAGTTCCATACCGGTATTGGAATCAATTATAAGTCAATTTGGCCAAATTTCAGGGTACAAAATTAATTATGACAAATCAGAGGCCTTGCCTCTTGGAGACTTTGGTGACCCGGATGCCGTTGTTAATTTTCCGTTCAGGTGGTCAATTTCAGGCTTTACCTATCTGGGGATTAGAGTATCAGCAGACATAAAAGAATTGTATAAATTAAATTTTATTCCAACATTGAAAGCAGTTAAAAATGACCTCAGCAGATGGTTTGATCTTCCTCTGTCATGGATGGGTAGAATAAGCTTGGTTAAGATGAATGTGCTCCCCAGGATATTGTATCCAATGCAAATGTTGCCACTTAAGATCAATAGAAGAGTTATTTTGGATATCGAAAGATCTCTTTCAAAATGTATATGGCATGGCAAGAAATCTAGGCTAAAGATGAAGACCTTACAGTTGCCAGTAGACAGGGGGGGTCAAGCACTTCCTTACTTTCTATATTACAATTGGGCCTGCCAGGGCAGGATAATAGCACGTTGGCTAAACCATTTTATATATCAAGGGGAGCCTCTAACAGATTCATGGTGCTGTTCCCCTCTCTCTCCTTTCAGTCTCCTCTCAACTGACGCTGGCGAACTGCCAGCAGATGTTAAAAACAACGCTGTCATATTTAGCACACTTAGAATTTGGAGAGATATTAATAAACACATGGGCCGGAGAGGTTTCTCATCAACATTACAACCTCTGACTCAAAATAAAGCCTTCTCTCCAGGTATAGGCAAAAGTATTTTCAATGATTGGTATTCAAAGGATCTAAGATTTGTGGCTGATTTATTTCAAAATGGGGATTTTATGTCGTTCAATCAACTCCAGACCAAATACAGAATACCAAATAGTCACTTCTTTGGTTTTCTCCAAGTTAGGCATTGTGTCCAATCAGATCTGATTATCCCCACTGATCAACCATTGCTGAGCTCAATTGAAAGTTTTCTTCTCAATTTTAGTTTAAATGCTCTCAACGAAAAAATAATAATTTCCCTTTTTTATGACAAATTACATTCTATTAATTGTGATAGAGTTGAGAGAACTAGGGAATTATGGGAAAGGGACTTGGAGGTTGAACTTAGCGCCGAGGCGTGGTCAGGTACCTTTGTTTCAGCAAGGAAAATCTTTACATGTAATCGCCTGAAAGAGAGCCAATACAGAATATTACATAGACTTCAGCGAACACCACCATTTTTAAACAAAATGAATCCTCAGATCTCCGCCCTCTGTGTGAAGTGTAAAAAAGAAGTAGGAACTTACTATCACTGTGTATGGCAATGTCCCTTAATATCCAGGTATTGGAAAAATGTTGCCCAGGAGCTTGGCTTAATTTTTCACAGAACAATAAAACTAGAGCCAGCACTGTTTCTCCTGAACTTACCTACGCAACAGTTTTCTCTATCAACAGGACAGCTCGCTCTAACGGGTAAACTTCTGCCCCTCATGTTTTTCCCTTTGACATGTAATTTAGGTAGATCAGATTGTATTTGATATATGTTATTACAACCCATGTATGTTATTATTTTTATTATTATTATTATTATTATTTTTATATATATATATATATTTTTTTAAATACATATATGTATGTCTTTTTTTTTCTTCAGTAATTTGGCTGTGTCTGTGCTGTCTTGTTCTGTGTTTGTTATGTTAAAAAAATGAATAAAATATATTTAAAAAAAAACAAAAACATGATGTTTCCCTGAGATGTTAAAGGTTGTCGACACATGACTGGTGACTTTAAATCCATTTTTTGACTTGGCGGGTGAAAGTTCAGAGGTTTGTGTAAAGTTTCAGACTAGCTGGAAGATGATTCCATTCTTTTATGGCTTTAAAAGAAAATACAGATTGTGCTAAAGCCGAGCCACGTTTAGGAATACTGCAATCTCCGTTTGAGGCAGAGCTTGAAGATCTGCTCAGAGCGAAGTTCACAAAGCTCTTCAATGGTGGGGGAGCAGCATCATGGATTATCTTAAACACTAAACGGACATCAGAATAAATAATAAAATTGTCAAAGCTTAGAATTTTATATTTATCAAGTATATGACAATGATGATCCTGTTTCCTGTCCAGAGTTTTCAGGGCTTGTTTAAGACCTGATGGGTTTATGATATACAGTAATGAAAGTAAGAACAAATCACAGCATTCAGAGACTTTTGAGACGCTTCGACTGTCAGTGAGTTCCTCAGATGTCTGAAGATGTTATCTTTAACTTTATGGCACATCTTTTTAATATGACTTTTTAAAAGTAAGGTTTTGGTCTAGTGTCACACCCAAGTATTAAACTCATCCACATTTTTAATCATTTGCCCTTCTACATTAATATTTGGAAAAACCATATTTTTGTGTTTATTGATAAAATACATGAGCACAGTGTTGTCAGTATTCAGAGTCAGACATGAAGCGGAACCATTCTGTAGCTTCTTCCATTGTAATGACAGTTTAGCAGCTACTTGTTCAGGGTCTTTCCCACATGCATATAGGACCGTGTCATCTACATACATCAAGGTCCCCACATCATCAAGGTCCCCACATCATCAAGGTCCCCACATCATCAAGGTCCTCACATCATCAAGGTCCCCACATCATCAAGGTCCCCACATCATCAAGGTCCCCACATCATCAAGGTCCCCACATCATCAAGGTCCCCACATCATCAAGGTCCCCACATCATCAAGGTCCCCACATCATCAAGGTCCCCACATCATCAAGGTCCTCACATCATCAAGGTCCCCACATCATCAAGGTCCCCACATCATCAAGGTCCCCACATCATCAAGGTCCTCACATCATCAAGGTCCCCACATCATCAAGGTCCCCATATCATCAAGGTCCCCACATCATCAAGGTCCCCACATCATCAAGGTCCTCACATCATCAAGGTCCTCACATCATCAAGGTCCCCACATCATCAAGGTCCTCACATCATCAAGGTCCCCACATCATCAAGGTCCCCACATCATCAAGGTCCCCACATCATCAAGGTCCTCACATCATCAAGGTCCCCACATCATCAAGGTCCTCACATCATCAAGGTCCTCACATCATCAAGGTCCCCACATCATCAAGGTCCCCACATCATCAAGGTCCCCACATCATCAAGGTCCCCACATCATCAAGGTCCCCACATCATCAAGGTCCTCACATCATCAAGGTCCCCACATCATCAAGGTCCCCACATCATCAAGGTCCCCATATCATCAAGGTCCCCATATCATCAAGGTCCCCACATCATCAAGGTCCCCACATCATCAAGGTCCTCACATCATCAAGGTCCTCACATCATCAAGGTCCCCACATCATCAAGGTCCTCACATCATCAAGGTCCTCACATCATCAAGGTCCCCACATCATCAAGGTCCCCACATCATCAAGGTCCCCACATCATCAAGGTCCCCACATCATCAAGGTCCCCACATCATCAAGGTCCTCACATCATCAAGGTCCCCACATCATCAAGGTCCCCACATCATCAAGGTCCCCACATCATCAAGGTCCCCACATCATCAAGGTCCCCACATCATCAAGGTCCCCACATCATCAAGGTCCCCACATCATCAAGGTCCCCATATCATCAAGGTCCCCACATCATCAAGGTCCCCACATCATCAAGGTCCCCACATCATCAAGGTCCCCATATCATCAAGGTCCCCACATCATCAAGGTCCCCACATCATCAAGGTCCCCATATCATCAAGGTCCCCACATCATCAAGGTCCCCACATCATCAAACACAGATGGGAGATCATTGATGTACGCGCTAAACAACAGCGGTCCTAAGATGGAACCACACTCCCATAACGCAGGCTTTATCAAGGCTACCTTCAAGGACTTCAAGGAAGTAGCAACATGCCGTTTATCAAGGCTACCTTTAATGACTTCAAGGAAGTAGCAACATGCCGTTTATCAAGGCTACCTTTAATGACTTCAAGGAAGTAGCAACATGCTGTTTATCAAGGCTACCTTTAATGACTTCAAGGAAGTAGCAACATGCCGTTTATCAAGGCTACCTTTAATGACTTCAAGGAAGTAGCAACATGCTGTTTATCAAGGCTACCTTTAATGACTTCAAGGAAGTAGCAACATGCTGTTTATCAAGGCTACCTTTAATGACTTCAAGGAAGTAGCAACATGCTGTTTATCAAGGCTACCTTTAATGACTTCAAGGAAGTAGCAACATGCTGTTTATCAAGGCTACCTTTAATGACTTCAAGGAAGTAGCAACATGCTGTTTATCAAGGCTACCTTTAATGACTTCAAGGAAGTAGCAACATGCCGTTTATCAAGGCTACCTTTAATGACTTCAAGGAAGTAGCAACATGCCGTTTATCAAGGCTACCTTTAATGACTTCAAGGAAGTAGCAACATGCTGTTTATCAAGGCTACCTTTAATGACTTCAAGGAAGTAGCAACATGCTGTTTATCAAGGCTACCTTTAATGACTTCAAGGAAGTAGCAACATGCTGTTTATCAAGGCTACCTTTAATGACTTCAAGGAAGTAGCAACATGCCGTTTCAGTGGAATTGCTCGAAACCCAAATTGCATAGGGTGCAATAGATTTTCATTATCAAGATGAGCTACCAGTTGTTTAGCAACAACCTTTTCAAAAACTTTTGAAATGGCAGGCAATATACTGATGGGACGGTAGTTGCTCACTTCCTGTCTGTCACCTGATTTGTAAACAGGAGATACAATAGCAGTCTTCAGAGAGCGAGGGAATATACTTACGACCGGTTTATCATTTGAGTGACAGAGGCAGTTAAATCATCCTTTGTGTCCTTTGCTTTTGAATTAGATAATGATTATAGGATTTTATTTGCCTTTGCCTCATCCACATATTTAAAATGCAGAGCATTTTCTTCATTAGTTAAAACAGTGGGTAGCTGGATTTCGGTGGAATGCTTCCCAATTCTAAAACAGAGTTAGAAAAAATACTCATTAAAACCATTTGCAATAGCGAGACTGTCTTCCTGTATAATCCCATTTAGTTTAAGCTCTATAGGTCCACTCTTGGAGCGAACTTTACCAGTGAGTTGATCTACATTTTTCCACAGCTGTTTTGTGTTTCCTTTTGCCTGTTTTATTATTTCCAGAAAGAAATTGGCTTTAGCCTTCCGGAGCTGCCCTGTGGCTTTATTTCTAAGGCTCTTAAATATCATTCGATCAGTTTCCAGACCTGATTTTAGAGATTTTTTTGGCGCTGCATCTCTAATCTTCAGTAAGTGCCGTAAGGTGTCATTAAACCAGGGCAAAGTTTGTTTGCTGTTATGCTTCAGGGGTAATGTTTTAGTGTTTTAATGTTTTTTGATGGTGTGTCTCGCTACGCCACTCCGCTGCTGCGTAAAAAGCATGCTCCTCTTCCTCATGCTCCTCCTACAGCAGTAATGGCACTCCTCAGAGCTACAGAGCGTCGTCTCGCTAACAACCCTGAACAGTTAGCAGTGTATAATAAGGAGATTCATAAACTGGAGAAAGCTGGATATGCTGTAAAAATCAGTATTGAGGAGGTGGGCAACTCAAATGAGTCATGGTTTATTCCCCATCACCTCATACATCATAATGGGAAGGCTAGGGTTGTCTTTAACTGCTCATTTCACTACCAGCAAGCTTCTCTCAACAACAACCTGCTTCCTGGACCTACACTCGGTTCATCATTGCTAGGTGTGCTACTCAGGTTCTGAGAACTCTGTGGCAATCAGCAGAGACATTCGTGCCAGGTGCGGCTCCAGCCATTGCTTTGTTTCTTGTGGCATGATGGGGAAAAAGAGCGCAGCCCAGACATCTATGACATCTTTGGGGCGGCAGTAGCTCAGTCCGTAGGGACTTGGTTTGGGAACCGGAGGGTTGGCGGTTCAAGTCCCGATGCGGACCAAAATATGGAAGTTGGTCTGGTAGCTGGAGAGGTGCTAGACCACTCCTCGAGCACTGCCCTTGAGCAAGGCACCGAACTCCTACCAGCTCAGCGGTCGCAGCCTCCTGTGGGCTGCGACCGCACTCGGACATCTCTCTATTAATGCATGTCCACAGGTCGGGTACACACTGGGATAAAAACATCGAGCCATTCCAGCAGCAGCAGTTGCAAGTCAATAAGACCCGATAGACACTTAACCCCGAATTGCTCCAGCTGCTTCATCGGCGGCGAATTAATGTGTATGAATGGGATTAGTTACTTCTGATGGTCACTTTACATAGCAGCCTCTGCCATCAGTGTGTGAATGTGTAGGTGTGACATGCGATGTAAAAGTGCCTTGAGTAGTCAGAAGACTAGAAAAGCTAGATAAGCTAAAGTCCATTTACCATTTTACATCCAGGTCCTGACCATGTATTTGCAGAAATACGAAGGACATATTGGATACTTCGTGGTCGGCAAGTGATAAAAAAACACTAACATGACTGTGTAGAGTGTAAGTGGCGCAGCAAACCCCTTGTTCCAAAGATGGCAGATCTTCCATCTGCAAGGCTATGCATCGGCCAACTTCCATATTGGTCCACTGGAGTTGACTGCTTTGGCCCTTACACAGTGAAAATATGACGCAGGCAGGAGAAACGATGGGTATAATATTTAAATGCTTCACTACAAGATGTGTGCACTTAGACCTTTTGTGCAGCATGGACATAGACTCCTTTTTGCTTGCCTTGAGACGATTTGTGGCTAGAAGAGGAAAGCCATATGAGATCCTTTGTGACAGAGGTACCAACTTTCGGGGAGGAGAACATGAGTTGCAAGAAGCCTTTTCTGCACTTGAGCCATCTATAAAGGAACAGCTTGCTGAACAAAATATTAGCTTCAAATTCAATCCAGCGCTTGCTCCACATTTCGGCGGTGCATAGTGTGACGACCCTGCTGTTTCCTGGTTCCTTTGTTTCGTCATTTCTGTTTCAGGTGCCAGTGGGTGTGGCTGTTGGTGCGGGATCTTGGATTGAGAACACCTGGGCCCGGTGTTCTCAGTTCATAAGAGCTGGCCTCACTCACCTCTCGGGGGAGACTTGGAGGAAGAGGTTGAGGAGAGACGTGGCCCTCAACGCTCTGTACCATTTTGTGTTATATCGGTGCCTCGATTGAATAAACTTATGTAATTGTTCACCTTTAACTCCTGGTCTCCTCCACTCATTTGTTACGGTGTCTGAGCCGGTCGTAACAAATTGGGGGCTCGTCCAATTTAAGGAATTGTTTAAAGAATTGTTCAATGGTTCTTTGATTTGTGTGCATAATCAAGTCTTGTTGTGTTTGATTACGTCCAGGTGTTCGCGTTTGCAGGGGGTTTCCCGGGCTGAAATTGTGACGTGGTGGTACGTATGTCACTTTGGAGGCGGGAATTAGCGGGATTCCCTGTTGGGAACCGGAGGGTTGGCGGTTCAAGTCCCGATGCGGACCAAAATATGGAAGTTGGTCTGGTAGCTGGAGAGGTGCTAGACCACTCCTCGAGCACTGCCCTTGAGCAAGGCACCGACGGATTTTGATAACCCATTTGAGTGTAATTAGGTCACAGCGGCACCTGAGACGAGAGGAGCTGGTTTGTCTCCGGAGGAGTTAATTTCAAGTGGTTCGGCTGCACGTGAAGGTGAGTGTGGGCACGCTGTTTTGAGCATTTCGGAGCTAAGTAATATTCCCCTAGTTAGGCGGTAGCAGCAGTTCTCACAAGGAGGCTGTTGAGTTTATTATTTTCAGGTTTTTTTATTTTTGTATGTTGTCCGTGCGGGTGAAGCAGTTGTCTTGGGGGTGCCATCCGTAGCTTTGGCTGAAGGCAGTGGGCTTTCTCCTTTGCAAGCGGGCTAAAGGTGCGTAAATACCCACCGCCAGTACGCATATGAAGAAACATAGGGTTGAGTTAGTAAGATTTGGTCAGGCAGTTAGAGGGGACGCTCCTGTTTGCTGTGTGTGTTTTCAGTGTGCTTTTCACTCACGTTCCGTCAGTTGTGCTGTTTGAATATGGCTCGTGTGGAGGAGTTTTTTGAGTGTCCTTCCGATTTGTTTTTGGATGAATGCACGAAAGAGCAGCTGTTGAAAATTGCGGAGCACTATCGGGTAGAAATAAGCGATAAAAGGCTCAAGGACATGGTTAAATCTATTTTAAGAGCAAACTTGTTGGATATGAATGTTTTGCCGGGGGGGGGGGGTGCGGACAGCACCGGCGGTGTCTTTGCCGCAGTTATCTCCAAGTGGGTCCGGCTTGTCATTTGAACAACAGAAGGAGATACTGTTGCTTCAACTGGAACGCGGTGAGAAGGAGATACGTCTCGAGAAAATTAAATGGGAAACGGAGCAGGCTCGGATCAACTTGGAGCGTGAGAAATTAAGTTTGGTCAGAGAGGGTAGAGTGAGCTTGGGAGCTGCGCAGGGTCTTGGTGAAGATCGTGGTTCTTCAGCGGACCGCTCTCCTCGTGAATTTGACCTGTTAAATAGTTTGAGGCTTGTTTTTTTGTCTGTTTGGATGGGTGGCAGACTCTCGGGGTTGGCCTGAGGCTGATCGGACCGTGATCCTGCAGTGTGGGTTGACGGGCAGAGCACAGGAGGCATATGCTGCTTTGTCTGTAACTGAGTGTTTAAGTTATGCTTCTGTTAAGTCTGCTGTCCTGAAGTCTTACGAGATGGTTCCCGAGGCTTACCGCCAGCGCTTTAGGAACGGTAGGAAGGGTGACAGGCAGTCATACCTGGAGTTTTCCCGTGACTTGTTGACTTCATTTAATCGTTGGCGTGGTTCGTTGGATGTCGTAACGTTTGATGAGTTGTGTGAACTTATGGTGTTGGAACAACTGAAAATTGCTGTGCCTAGTCGGATTGCCACATATTTAACTGAACAGCAAGTAACTAAGGTGGGTGAGGCAGCTGCGTTGGCGGACCAATATGTTTTGACTCATCGCAGTGCATGGGGAAATGTGCATAGTAGTGACGGTCCTCGGGATAATCCGGTTCCACCTGTGGGTTTCCCAGGGGTGGCCAGTGGGCCTAATGATGTAAATATAACATGGCGTGATGCTGAGAAGACGTGTCATTTCTGTCACAAGACAGGCCATATCAAAGCCGATTGCTACGCCTTTATGAGAAACCAACATGTGAAGGTAAAGTCTGTGGCGCTAACTGCTCCTGTTAAAGTTGGTCTGGAAGGTGTTCAGGGTTGCAGTGTTTCCTGTGATGAGGCCTACTTGCCTTTTATTTCAGATGGTTTTGTCTCTCTGACGGCTGATGGTGAAAAGGTGCCTGTTAAAATCCTGAGGGACTCAGGCGCCTTAGGCTCGTTTGTCCTTGCATCGGTTCTTCCGTTTTCAGAGAAGTCGGATACTGGTGGTTCGGAGCTAGGCCTGTGTATGGGGCTGACCATCTTGTCTGCTTCAGTTCACAGGTTTCATTTGTGTTCAGATCTGGTGCAGGGTGAGGTGTGCATGGCGGTGCGTCCCGCGTTGCCGCTGGGAGGAATTCATGTGGTTCTTGGTAATGGGTTAGCTGGTGGCCGGGTGTGGGCGGATGGTGCTCCCCCTTCCCCACCGGACAGTCCAGGTCCAGTTGGTGATGGTGTGCGGGATGACTGTGGGTTCGATTTGAGCAAGGCGGTGGCAGCTTGTGCTGTGACACGCTCCAAGGCTCTCCTTGGGGAAGTAAGTATCAACTCTGAACATGGTGTGAAGTTGTCTAACTATCCGTTGTCTGTCTCTTGTGCAGAGTTGGTTGCAGAGCAGCAGTCGGATCCCTCCGTTAAGGGGCTTTTAGAGGCTGCAGTCTCTGTTACCGAGGAGAAGGGTCGAGCGCATGGCTACTTCATTGATGATGGTCTGCTGGTGAGAAAATCGGAGACTGGTCATGAAGTTTGTGGGGGGGGTCCTGTGTTCCAGATTGTTGTTCCTGCTAAGTTTCAGAACCTGGTTTTGCAGGTGTCTCATGACCAGTCTGGGCATATGGGGGTCAGAAAGACTTGTGATTGTGTTTTGAGGTACTTCTTTTGGCCTAGGTTGAAAAGAGATGTGTCCGTGTATATTAAGACTTGCCACACATGTCAAAAGACTGGGGACCCTAACCAGTCTATTGCACCAGTCCCACTGCATCCATTACCTGCCATCGGGGAACCTTCTGAGCATATTATAATTGATTGTGTTGGTCCGTTGCCTCCTTCCAGATCAGGTGCGAGGTATATCCTGACGGCTGTGTGTCCGGCGACCCGATACCCGGCGGCTTATCCTTTGCGGTCGATAACTACCAGGTCTGTTGTGAAAGCACTTTCACAGTTCATGTCTGTTTTCGGCATCCCAAAGGTTGTCCGGAGTGATCAAGGCTCTAACTTCTCTTCTCACATGTTTGCGCAGATTTTGAAGCAGCTTCGGGTGAAACACTCTCAGTCGTCGGCGTATCGTGCACAAGGGCAGGCGGCACTGGAGCGCTTTCTTCAGATGCTTAAATCGTTGCTGAGGGCTTTCTGCACAGAAATGGGCAGAGAGTGGGAAGAGGGGTTGCCTTGGCTGATGCTGGCAGCCAGGGAGGTTACACAAGAGAGCACTGGGTTTAGTCCAAATGAGCTAGTCTTTGGACACTCTGTGCATGGTCCTCTGGCCGTTTTGCCAGGTAATGTTAAAAGCAGTGATCCACCCAAAAACCTGATGGACTATGTCAAGAGATTCAGGCACAGGTTGTACGTTGCTGGGGAGTTAGCGAGACTCATCTTGTAGTGTATGCGAGTTTGGGTCCTAACAAGAGGTTAATTAGGTGGTCTTAGCGAGACTCATTTCGTAGTGTATGTGAGTTTGTGTCCTAACCAGAGGTTAATTAGGTGGTCCCTAATGATGCATTTTGTACTGTCATAACCTTTCCTCTTCCACATGCAGTGTGCACATCAGGACCTGATGCTGCGGACAGGGAGAGCGTTAACAGCAGGTTGTACGTTTTCTTGTTGAAAATATCCTTCATTGAGTTTGATAATAATTTTCGTGGTCTCCGTTGGACCCAGGTCTTTAAGGGGGGGGGGGGGGGGGGGGGGGGGGTGTGACCTTTGTGACAGAGGTACCAACTTTCGGGGAGGAGAACATGAGTTGCAAGAAGCCTTTTCTGCACTTGAGCCATCTACAAAGGAACAGCTTGCTGAACAAAATATTAGCTTCAAATTCAATCCAGCGCTTGCTCCACATTTCGGCGGTGCATAGTGTGACGACCCTGCTGTTTCCTGGTTCCTTTGTTTCGTCATTTCTGTTTCAGGTGCCAGTGGGTGTGGCTGTTGGTGCGGGATCTTGGATTGAGAACACCTGGGCCCGGTGTTCTCAGTCCATAAGAGCTGGCCTCACTCACCTCTCGGGGGAGACTTGGAGGAAGAGATTGAGGAGAGACGCGGCCCTCAACGCTCTGTACCATTTTGTGTTATATCGGTGCCTCGATTGAATAAACTTATGTAATTGTTCACCTTTAACTCCTGGTCTCCTCCACTCATTTGTTACGGCGTTTGAGCCGGTCGTAATCAAATCAAATCAAATCAGCCAAGGCTTCCCTTCAAGTGGTCCTGAAAAATCAAACCGTTCCCGAAGAGGCCCGGTTGACAGTTCTTGTAGAGGTTGAGGGAATCCTCAACTCAAAGCCCCTAGGTTATGCTACATCTGATATTGCTGATCCAGACCGTATTACATCGAATCTCCTGCTTATGGGGCGGCGGGATGCGTCCTTGCCACAAGCAGTGTATGGCACCAGTGATCTGCTAGGTCGTCGCTGGAAACACAGCCAGGTACTAGCTGACCATTTCTGGGTTAAGTTTACCCGTAACTACCTTCCTACCCTTCAGCTTCGTAGGAAATGGCTCACATCTAACCCAGACCTCACCCCAGACCAAGTGGTCATGATTGTCGACCCGCAGTTGCCGAGAGCTCTATGGCCAGTTGGTCGTGTCACCAAAGTGATTCCAAGTGATGACGGCAAAATACGGTCAGCTGAAGTAAACATAAAAGGGACGATCTATACTCATCCTGTGGTCAAGCTCATCCCACTCCCTGCAATGCCAAATGACTGACAGCAATCCTGATCTCCAGCAGGGACATTTGGAGGATTACAAACTCACTCTGTGTCTTTAGGGGCGGCTGTGCAAATTCCCTGCTCTGAAACGCTGGTGGGCTGTCGCAATATTGCAATCAAGCGCTCCCTGTGACATCATAGGACATGAGCACTCCACGAGCCCCGTTCAGAGCGGTGCTGATGTAACGGAGTTAATGATTCCACTTGCCATCACTTGGCATAGAATGTCCTTATTTTACTAAATCAATTGTTTAAATACTGTTTATAATTAATTCTAATGAGTAGCCACTGGGACTCTGGGTAACATGAGCGCCCTCTGCTGGGGCCCGTGCAGACTTGAGCGGGGCAGCCCGTGTATCTTTGCCAGTCTGCACTATGCTGTCCCCGTGGTAAGTTTATGTGTAAATAAGCTCCGCTAAAATACTATAAAATAGTTTGTTTTCTTGATAAAAGTATTATTTTTCCATTTAACATGTTCCAGAGAATCTCTGATATTATTGTAGAACTTTTCTGTGATTTTATTTCTATGTTTTTGAGTCATTTAGGCTCACCACGTTGTGTGTTTTGCTAGCTTAAAATGTAACTTCTGTTCTCCGTGGTGTAGCTTGCCTAACAGTTAGTTAAATTGTTTGTTTCTATGTTTTAGCAATGTTGGAGCTTATTAGAAGAGTGGCTGTGAGACATCGTATATGTGCTTCTGTTCTTCTTATCAGGTACACATTTCAATTCATTCATATGTATGTATCTTGGCCAGTCTGCACTATGCTGTCCCCGTGCAATGTTGGAGCTTATTAGAAGAGTGGCTGTGAGACATCGTATATGTGCTTCTGTTCTTCTTATCAGGTACACATTTCAATTCATTCATATGTATGTATCTTGGCCAGTCTGCACTATGTTGTCCCCGTGCAATGTTGGAGCTTATTAGAAGAGTGGCTGTGAGACACCGTATATGGTTCTTCTTATCAGGTACACATTTCAATTCATTCATATGTATGTATCTTGGCCAGTCTGCACTATGTTGTCCCCGTGCAATGTTGGAGCTTATTAGAAGAGTGGCTGTGAGACATCGTATATGTGCTTCTGTTCTTCTTATCAGATTAAACGGCGTGCTGGTGCCAAAAAGTGAAAGTATTTGCCTGATTCATAACACAACGCAAGAGAGAGTACACAACCGCTACAATGGTGCCGTGACCCGTTCTTCAAGGAGGGGATTCTGCCGCGATGTCGAGGGGACGCAGCTTCAGTGCGCCGCTGTTCTGAGTGTTTCAAGATCAACTTCACGTTGGTGCAGTGAGTTGTTTATGGACTGAGTCATTGCTTGAACTTTGTGTGAAATCTGAAAAGAGAAACAAACGAGTTGTTTATGATATTTTGTGAATGTGTCTTTTTATACATGCAGCTGGTCATTTTGTGTATTTAATGTTTATTGTGGAGTTTAATGGTGAATGTGATATTTTATTTAGGAATAAGTAAAGTAAGTGAGCGGGCTGAATTCAAGTAATTCCTGCTAGCTTTACATTTCCTAAAGTGTTTTTTTTTTTTTTTTTTTTCTTCTTTTTTTTGTGTGGCATAAAATTAATTTTTCTCTGCTCACATTCAGGTAATTGAGTTTAGTGCTTTGATGAGAATGGAGAAGCCACGTTTTTCTGGTTTTGGGAGGGGTCAAAACCTGTGGTTTAGCTCTTCTCTACCAACTGTGGGTGGGCTTAATGAGGGAAATCTTTTGACTTCTACACCTCATCCTGCTAAAGCTAATCATAAGGAATGTGATGAAACATATGTCAATGCAGATGTTCGGTCAGGTGATCCTTCTGCTGTTTCTGAAGATCAAGATGGAGAACATGTCTCAGTTAATGTTCTCAGTGACTTAGTCAAGCAAATAGGGACAAGTATTGGTGAGAATATAGTCTCTTGTCTTAAGTCTATTCCAGCTAATGATATGAGTGTAGCTCACTCTACGATTGCTGACCTTTCAAAGGTTAACTTAACAGTTAGCCACCAGAATTATGAGCCACAACCTTTTAGGGGAGACAACACTGACAAATTCTCAGTTTCAGAGAGGGAAGAAGCTGTCAAAGTGTTTGACTAAAAGTAACATTCGGCTTTATGATCAGGCTGACAAGGTCTTGAGTAAACTGCAAGGTAAGGCTCGTGATGTAGTGAAGATTGGGCTGCGTAGCAAACCCACTGTGGACTTACAGTTAGGTCCTCAGCCCATCTTTGACATTCTGAAACAACACTTCAGTGACTCTGTGACTTCTTTTATGCCTTTGGCTGACTTCTATGACACGAAACCATCCTCTACTGAGACTGCCGTTGACTATTGGATCCGGCTCAACAAAGCCGTTGACACTGCTGTTGAAGGACTTAGAAGACAAGGCAAAACCCTTGATAACCCTTCCAGAGAGGTAACGGTAATGTTCATCACTCATTGCCCTGACCCTGAACTGTCTCTAGTCTTCAGCTGCAGACCACTTGAGGAGTGGACAGCTAATGATGTTCAAGTACGGCTGGATGAACACCACCGTAAAAAGCGTCTGCAGCAACGTCAATCTGCTAATTCAGTGAATCGATTGCATCCCACCCAGGCTGTGGAGGAGCTGCACAGCCATGTTCAGACTGCAGTGAGCCCTCCTGCTCCTACTCCTGCTCCACAACCAGCTACAGCCTGTAAAACCTTGTCGAGCGAAGGTCAGTCTCTCGAACATGTTATCACTCTTCTGGAGCGCTTGCTGCGGAAGGAGTCTTTTCAACATTCCAGACCTCCTAGACCCAGAAGTGACAGTCGTGCCAAGGTTCGAGGCCCGTGTGTCATCTGTGCAAGTGATGATCATGACACTGTGTCCCACTGCCGGAAGGAGCGTCTCTGCTACCGCTGTCATGCCGCTGGACATCAGGCAGTAACCTGTACTGTCGCACCTGCTTCTGATGCACCTGCTGCTCGAGCTGATGCTCCCACACAGCAGGGAAACTAGACGGCCCACACGAGGGGGGGACTAGTGAAGGGCCGGTTGACATGTCCCCACATGATGATGTTGATATTGAGTCTGTTTACTCTCAGTTCTGTGCTTCAGTAGAGGGTGATGCTACAGTGATATTTCAGAACACACAGAGACTGTCTGCAAAAGATGACCTTTTCTACACTAGTGTGTCTATTCAAAATGCTGTGAATCTGCGTGCCATGTTGGATAGTGGCTCAATGGCCTGCTCTCTAAGTTCACGTGTGTTTCCTCTGCTTGAGACGTCTAATATTGTTTCTCCTGACTCTATCTCGCCCACTTCAGTTGTTCTGATTGGATGTGGAGGTTTGAGAACAAGCCCCGTCGGCGTCTGTGAACTTCAGATGAAAGTGCTGGATTGTAACATCTCAGTGCCCACGCTGATTGTGGATGGTCAAAGTGATGACTTGATTCTTGGAAGCAACGTCATAAAACACCTCATTCGTGTTCTGAAGACTTCTGGAGATTTCTGGGATAAAGTGTCCCTTTCGGATAAGTCAGCTGTTGATGATGAGAATCTGCTGCAGATGTTGGCTTCTGTGGAAAAGTGGAGAGGCAGTGAAATACCGGACAAGGTAGGCACCGTGAAACTGAAACATGCTGTGACTTTGGAGCCCATGAAGGAACATCTGGTTTGGGGTCGTCTGCCAAGTCATAAATGCCTGTCAGCTGGCAGCACAGTCATTGTGGAGCCAAGTGAGTCCCGCACAGTGCCCAGGACAGTTATAGTGGGACGGATTGTGACTCCATTATGGGGTGACGGATGGGTTCCAGTGAGAGTCATTAACCCTTCCAATAAGCCAGTAACTCTCAGACGCAACTGCAAGCTCGCTGACGTGTCCCCCTGCACAGCACTTGAGGACTTTGACAACGACTACTTGTATGCAAATGACAAAACAGATGATGTGAAATGCAATGTGACCAGGACAGTTAACAAGACGGACACTGGAAGTGAAAAGAGCTTGACTGTTGACTCTGATCTTGACTATGCTCCACCTAAACCTAGTGGTTCAGTGCTACGTGACCTTGGACTACAGGACATTGACGTTGACTCAGGTGAACTGTCTCCCTTCTGGAAGTCAAAACTGGTTGAACTTGTAGCCGAGTATGAGTCAATCTTTTCTCGTCACAGTTTGGACTGTGGGAAAGCCAAAGACTTTGTTCACCGAATCAGGCTGAGTGACAGCAGACCCTTCAGACTGCCTTATCGTCGTCTGTCTCCTTCACATTATGAGAAGCTAAGGATGGCTTTAAATGAAATGGAGGAACGAGACATCATAAGGAAGTCAACAAGTGAGTACGCTTCGCTCCTTGTTTTGGTTTGGAAAAAGAATGGTGATCTGCGGCTTTGCACGGATTTTCGTTGGCTCGATGCGAGGACCATCAAGGATGCACATCCCCTGCCTCACCAGGCTGATGCTTTGGCTGCTCTTGGAGGGAATGCTTTCTTCTCAACCATGGATCTGACCTCTGGATACTACAATGTGGAAGTGCATGAGGAGGACAAGAAATTCACCGCATTCACCTCTCCCTTTGGGTTGTACGAGTATAACAGGCTTCCACAGGGACTCTGTAACAGCCCTGCCACATTCATGAGGATGATGATGTCCATCTTTGGTGACCAAAACTTCTTAAGCCTCCTGTGTTACCTCGATGACATTCTTGTCTTTGCCCCCAACGAACAGCTTGCCTTACAAAGACTTGAAATGGTGTTTGAGAAGTTACAGGCACACAACTTAAAGCTGGCGCCTAAAAAGTGCCACTTCATGAGGTCGTCAGTTAAGTTCCTCGGGCACATTGTGACCAAAGATGGCATCTCCACCGACCCAGAGAAGGTCAAAGCCATTACTGATCTGACCGAGAAGGATTTGATGGATGAGAGCAGTAACAGCCCCTCTCCCACCAAGGTACGGTCATTTCTTGGTATGGTTGGATTCTACCAACAGTTCTTTGAGGGTTACTCCAGCATCAGCAAGCCTCTCTTTGCCCTGACATCAGGCATGAGAAAGCCACGACATGCCAAAGGTAAAAAGAGAGCACCTGTGAACAGGAAGTTGACTTCTGATGATTGGACACCGGAGTGCAGTGGAGCTTTCAAGACTCTGAAGCAGGCTTTGTTGGACAATGTCACTCTGGCTCATCCGGACTTCAGTAAGCCTTTTCTGCTGTCTGTTGACGCCTCCTCCAACGGCCTTGGTGCTGTTTTATCACAACTGGCGGACGGGGACGATGTTGCTCGACCAATAGCCTTTGCCAGCAAATCTCTGAACTACGCCCAGTCGCGTTATCCAGCACACAGGCTTGAGTTTCTGGCACTCAAGTGGGCTGTTAGTGATAAATTCAGTCACTGGTTGAGAGGTCATCCATTCACCGTGTGGACTGACAACAACCCTTTGACCTACATTCTCAGTAAGCCGAAGCTTGATGCCTGTGAACAAAGATGGGTTGCAAAGCTTGCTCCATATGACTTTGAAATCAAGTACATTCCCGGCCCTAAGAATGTGGTTGCAGACGCACTAAGCCGTGAGCCCTTTGTGCAGCCGAGTTTGCTACATCGCCTCACCAAAGTCCCTTACGGTGCACTTCTGGAAGAAGCTAACGCTCTGGACTCTGACTGTGTGCAGGATGCTTTTCGTTGGTCCTGTGAACCTCCAGCCATGCTGCACACACAACATCACTCAACTGTGGCCAGCAGAGCTGCTGTTTCTGCTGTTTTGAAACAGTCTTTGGACCAAGACAAGCTGCCTCCTCAAGCCTTCCTCTTGCCTCAACTTGTTCAGTCTGTTCAACCGCCTGAACTGTCTGAGGTTCGTCCTCTGCCGAGAAACAAGCTGATGGATACACAACGTGCTGACCCTTGTTTGAGTCGTGTTCTCCTGTTTGTGGAACGTCAGAGGCGCCCATCAAGACGAGAGCGTTCACATGAGCGTGTTGAAGCTCTCAGACTTCTCAGACATTGGGATAAGCTGACAGTCAAAACAGGTGTTCTTTATCGTGTCTCAAAAGACCCTGTTACTAAGAAAAAGACCTACCACTATGTTGTGCCCTCTGCGCTGAGAGAGAAAGTCCTTAAAGGTGTGCATGATGAGGCAGGTCATCAAGGCCAAAGACGGACACTCTACCTGACTAGACAAAGGTTCTTCTGGCATGGGATGGAGAGAGATGTGAGAGACTATGTGAAGTGCTGTCGCCGTTGTGTGTGTAGTAAGTCTCCTGAGCCTGAGGCCAGAGCACAGCTTGAGAGTGTGACCACATCGAGACCTCTTGAGTTGGTCTGCATAGACTTTTGGTCTGCTGAGGACTCTTCCAACAAGTCGCTTGATGTGCTTGTGGTTACTGACCACTTTACTAAGCTGGCGCAGGCCTACCTCTGTCCAAACCAGTCAGCCAAGGTTGTTGCCCAACAACTCTGGAACAACTTCTTCTGTGTTTACGGCTTTCCTGAGCGGATACACTTGGATCAAGGTGCTAATTTCGAAAGCAGTCTGATTGCAGAGATGCTCAAAGTTGCTGGGGTTCAAAAGTCACATACAACACCTTATCATCCAATGGGCAACAGTGCTGTAGAGAGATTTAATCGCACGCTTGGAAATATGATCAGAGCACTTTCCCCAAAAGCTAAACACAGATGGCCTCAACTGCTGAGATCTCTCACCTTCTCCTACAACGCTACAGTGCATGAGACCACCGGATTTGCCCCGTTTCAACTGATGTTTGGCAGAACTCCCAGGTTGCCTGTTGATGTGATGTTTGGATTTGTCCTCGTGGATGATCAGGTGGTGGACTATGATGACTATGTGCGGAGTCTCAGACGTGACCTAGCAGAGGCTGTGAGAGTTGCTCAGGTCTCCACCACAAAACAGCAGCAGAAACAAACAGACTACTACAACAAGAGGTTCAAAGGTGCTGTGGTTGAGGTCGGAGACAGAGTCTTGTTGGCTAATAAAGGCGAAAGAGGAAAAAGGAAACTGGCTGATCGCTGGGAAAACCGCCTTTACACTGTTGTGGAGAAACAAGACAACACTCACACCTTCAGGATCAAGAACAGTGCTACGGATCAGGAGAAAGTAGTCCACAGGAACCTCATAATGCCTGTTAACTTTCTGCCAGTTCAGACTGAGTCTGAGGATGATGATGGTTCTGGTCTGAGTGATCTTATCTCTGGAGATACTGATGACTCGCTGCAGGATGTTGATGTTGCAGGCTCTGTTGCACTGCCTGACTGTGAACCTGAGGACAGGACTGTTTCGTGGATCTCTCAGCTGCCAGCTTCCGCTGGGGACCACCAACCTGATTCACTTGATGTTCCTTTGACTGTTGACTTGAATGAGACTGTTGACATACCTGACATGACCGTTGATTTGCCTGTTGGCAAGGACTGTTCTGCTGACCAATCTGACTCTCAACCTGTGACCTCTGAACATGAACTTGAGACACAGTCCTTAGATACGGGTAGTGTAGTCTTATCTGAGGCAGGGCGAACTCAACCCACTGTTTCCTGCAGTGACAGGGCAGTGAGTGTTAATACAAGGTATGGGAGAGTCGTTAGACCTGTTATGAGGCTTATTCAGCGAATGCAACAGAGGGTTTTTGTTGGACACTAGTGTTATGTCCTGGGATTTTGATAAGACTGATATTTTGGTTCACTTTTGTACTGTAAGGACTTCTCTTACTTGGGAGGTTATGTGAGTGCACTAGTAGAAGTATGAGAAGTAATGTGGTTTGTTAGTACTGTGTCATTTATGTGATACCTAGTTGCTTGGCATGTAAAAGGGCATGTTTTCCTATGGGTGTTGAAAGGATTAGCTCCCCTTTCTCATTCTAATTCTTTGGGAATAGTCATCGACTGGATTACTTGGTATCAGTAATACAAACAGTACTGTGTGAATATGTTTGTTTTTTTTCTCTCTCTACCATGATTGTATGTATGTATTTGTTGGTACCTGGTATGTTTTTGGTTCAGGGTGTTCTCACAGAACTTGCATAATTGTTTTTGTTTTGTTTTGTTTAGATGGGCAAGTGGAGATCAGTAGGGGGGAATGTAACGGAGTTAATGATTCCACTTGCCATCACTTGGCATAGAATGTCCTTATTTTACTAAATCAATTGTTTAAATACTGTTTATAATTAATTCTAATGAGTAGCCACTGGGACTCTGGGTAACATGAGCGCCCTCTGCTGGGGCCCGTGCAGACTTGAGCGGGGCAGCCCGTGTATCTTTGCCAGTCTGCACTATGCTGTCCCCGTGGTAAGTTTATGTGTAAATAAGCTCCGCTAAAATACTATAAAATAGTTTGTTTTCTTGATAAAAGTATTATTTTTCCATTTAACATGTTCCAGAGAATCTCTGATATTATTGTAGAACTTTTCTGTGATTTTATTTCTATGTTTTTGAGTCATTTAGGCTCACCACGTTGTGTGTTTTGCTGGCTTAAAATGTAACTTCTGTTCTCCGTGGTGTAGCTTGCCTAACAGTTAGTTAAATTGTTTGTTTCTATGTTTTAGCAATGTTGGAGCTTATTAGAAGAGTGGCTGTGAGACATCGTATATGTGCTTCTGTTCTTCTTATCAGGTACACATTTCAATTCATTCATATGTATGTATCTTGGCCAGTCTGCACTATGCTGTCCCCGTGCAATGTTGGAGCTTATTAGAAGAGTGGCTGTGAGACATCGTATATGTGCTTCTGTTCTTCTTATCAGATTAAACGGCGTGCTGGTGCCAAAAAGTGAAAGTATTTGCCTGATTCATAACACAACGCAAGAGAGAGTACACAACCGCTACACTGATGATTGAACAGATGGTTTGTTGCCGTTATCGTCTGACTTTTCAGGAGTCGTGCGTACATGAAACTGAGAGTTTATGGTCTTCAGTTATGTAGGATATAACCTTTTAGTTGTTAGCATTTGCATTATTGTTATATTTATCTTAAACAGTGACTATTTGTTGTTTGTAGATTGGAGCATCAGAAGATAAATGTTGGTCATTAGTAACCTATACTTTAAGAAAGAGTTGTATTGAAGTGTTCTCTCATTTCTAACAGTTCTGCAGACATGTTGTGAGTTTATTGTAGCAGTGTTACCGTGCTATACTGTTTTCAATGTTCAATTGCCCTTAATTATGTTAATTAGTTGCCATCTTTGATAACATGTGCTGTATTCCATGAAGTAGGGAGACCTCTGCTGGACATTTTGCTGAAGTGTTTTAATCATACATGAATGCCTGTAATTTTCAGTTATATTTTAAGTTCTCTTTTAATCTTTTGATTATAAGGAGCACGTCATTGATAATACATTAGTTTCTTTGTTTGTGTCACTTTTAGAGAAACACGCTCATACAGTCACTCAGGCTAAATGACATCATTGTACTATCTTTGGACATCATTAAAGATTGTTGATGAAACTCCTGGATTGCTGCAGTCTTTCTAACCGAAGACTTAGGCCAGACTTGTATATGCCAGCATACTAATAATATTTCACACAGTATGTACTGCATACTGATTTAGATTGTAGTATGCAGTATTCGAAAGGTTTCGAAAACAGCCTATGGCTAGCTCTGAGGACTTGTAAACTAGTGCCGTAAAGCAGTACGTACTTCTCGTGAGATAACCGCCAGCCGATGTTTAAAATGACATAGTGGAGTGTTGAGGCAGCGGGCCGCCGTGCGGACGTACGAGAGACAACATTCTCCTTGTTGACACACACAAATAGGTATCATTCTATATAAATGTCAAAATAATCCACAAATATATGATCCATGTGGATCTTGTTACATTTATATACGAACTGTTCTGTCTGCATTTACAGACTGTTTGTCTTGTGTGAACCTCACTGCATTTGTGTGTTGGATTTTTGAGACTCCCCTGCCGTGGTTTGATTCACAAATGCATTTTTTCAACAGGGAAGTGTCTGTAGCCTATCAGATGTCTCCTTCCTGTTCAGCCAATCACAGTAGTGTAGATTCAAGGGTATGTTTTAATGTGATCACTAAGCGTTACATCTGCGCAGACAGCGATTAGCCTAGCTGTGTAGAACACATGTTGACGATGTTGAACGCTTTCGAAGGAGTTCGTTGAAATAGGCGACCTGTGAAACGCGAATTTGAGCCATTTTGAGCCATTTTTTTGCATTCAAAAAAATATGGCCAACTTCCTGTAATGTTTTGACTATGGGTGTAAGAGGATTTTATGTAGGTCCTGACATGGTTAATGTGCATAAAAATTGTCATGCATGTAGGACAAAAAAACATCTAAGGGGAGGCCTTTTTGAAAATTTCAAGGGGGCGCCCTTGAGCCATTTCGCAAACTTTTTTTACGAAAATGCAAAAATATCAAATTTTTCGCCAGACCTGATGACCTTGCACATTTTGGTGAGTTTTCGTTCACGTTCAGGCCCTCAAAAATGGCTTCAAAGAGGAGGAACAATAAAAACGTGAAAAAATAAAAAATCATTTGGGATCCAAGAGGGTCCTAAGCACTTGTCAGTGCTTCGGGCCCTAATAATCATTAGGGATCCAAGAGGGTCCTACGCACTTGTCAGTGCTTCGGGCCCTAATAATCATTAGGGATCCAAGAGGGTCCTAAGCACTTGTCAGTGCTTCGGGCCCTAATAATCATTAGGGATCCAAGAGGGTCCTACGCACTTGTCAGTGCTTCGGGCCCTAATAATCATTAGGGATCCAAGAGGGTCCTACGCACTTGTCAGTGCTTCGGGCCCTAATAATCATTAGGGATCCAAGAGGGTCCTAAGCACTTGTCAGTGCTTTGGGCCCTAATAATCATTAGGGATCCAAGAGGGTCCTACGCACTTGTCAGTGCTTCGGGCCCTAATAATCATTAGGGATCCAAGAGGGTCCTACGCACTTGTCAGTGCTTTGGGCCCTAATAATCATTAGGGATCCAAGAGGGTCCTACGCACTTGTCAGTGCTTTGGGCCCTAACAAACTGTACTGGTATGCAATTGTCCACAAACACTCAGAATTTGCATCTTTCCACTCACTGTATCACCCATTTCAGGGGCCTTCTAAAAAGGATATGTATTTGCACCACTTCCTAGAATACAGATCTAATTTACCAAGTCATTTATAAGACATTTTTTCAAATGCTGCTACTTTAGGCATTTTTACAACCCATTCTTGCGTTGATGGCATGACCACTTTATTAACTTACATTTTAAATTACTGAATTTAAATTAAAGGCAGCACAATATATATATCTATATATATGTATAATTATAGTTTTCCTATGCCAGAATTCTGATCCACACTCCAGTTCAGCAGGTGGCGGTAATGCACCAATAAGCTGGGTCGCCAACCCCCATAAAAATCCAAAGAAGAAGAAGAAGAAATGTAGCGTTTATTTCTCTGTCTGAGATAGCATACTGTGTCGGTTACTAGTGATGTTCGATACCACAGATTTCCTTCCCGATCCGATACTGAGTAAATTCAGGCTGGTATCGGCGATACCGATCCGATACCGATACTTTGTGCAAATACACCTAATGTGTCTGTTAAATCTAAAAAAAGTAGTGTATTATAGTTAACCATGGCTGTATAACGTAATGACACCTAGTCTATGTTATCCACTTAAATGATCAATTTTTTAGGAAACCTTACCTGAATAAATCTAGGCTTTTTTGCCTATGTGAGATTATCTCAGTGATACACATATTATTTCTCCAAGCTGAAGTCATGCAGCTATTTGTTGAAGCATGTATTTATTTCGTTACTTATTTCATAACCATATTTATTAATTTGAACAACTCTAACAGCAGCAGTGCTTAGCGCCGCTTAAAGCTCTACATTTTCTTCCTCTGTACCTGGATAGTGCCTGCAGCACCGAGGGACTCCGCCAGAGACGTCTGTCTTGCCCTAGCAGCCGCACCTGACACTGTGCTCTCCTCTTCTGTCCGCCTCATCATAAATGCTTCGTATTCTGTGTTGTGGTTTAACCTGAGGTGTTTCACAAGGTTTGTTGTGTTGCCACAACTCCTTACTGTCTTTCCACACACATCGCAAACCGCGTCTTGGCTGTTTGTGGAGCTGAAATAGCTCCACACATGACTTCGTTTGCGCTCTGCCATTGTGTCTACAGACTGAGACTGAATGACTGAGCAGCGTGCCGCTTACACATTACGCACTAACCCATGCGGAAGAAAAAGTAGTTCCCACCAACCGCGTATCATTTAGACAAGATCTCAATAGTTTAGTTACTTTCCACTGTATTCCTGTTAATGATATACATAACCTCAAATGACTTAAGTATCAAAAGTATCGATATTTGATTCGAGAATCGATTTTAGAGCATAAAGATCTGGTATTCGAGGTATTGATATTTCAGTATCAATCCGCACATCACTATCGGTAACGTTAGATGATCAGAGTAATGTTATCGTCAGCGTTGAGTTGAGTTCTCCTTGTGTGACTCTTGGATGTGTGTCAGATGTCCGGGTTTCAGGATCTTAAAGAGCTCTTCAGTCGGCGGCTGCTCGCTGCGGTTATCAGAGATATATCAGGACAAACAACAACATGTGGATACGAAGAGGAGCTCCACCGACAAAGAAAACTGCTGGATGTGATTTTAACACCTGAAATCAAGCTGCAGAGAGCAGGTTGGTTTTCTTTCCACTGCTGGAAACGTGTTTCCTGCTCATGTTTCAGGGAGCAGAGCCTTTAGCTAACGTCCATAGACGCACACAGCACAGTGTTAGCCGCAGCTAGCTCCTGCTAACAACATCATTGAGTTTACTGGACTTAAACACTCTTTAGTCTGGACCTATTGAATCCAGCAACGGGTCTTTGGTGTTCATTTGAGTAGTTAAAGTAGATGTGATTATTGTAGAGAAGTTTTAGAAACGTTAAATACATGCTATTCATTAGTATCTTTGAGCACACAAACGTCAGGCCACCCTCTGCATAAGTCAGGGCCCGAGTCAAAGAATCTGGATCTGTCCGGATCTGTCCTTGCTTGTTAAACTTGCAGCACGTCATGTTACTTAACTCAACATCAGATGGATCTATGTGGGTCAGAGGGTTCTGTTGGCAGAGACAACAAGGCAAGTCAAGTTTATTTATGTCGCACATTTCAACAACAAAGCAAAGAACTTCACACAAGACATTAAGGCATCATGACAGAGGAAAGAAAAGAAACATTAAAAAAGAAAATGTAAAAATCACTGAAATTCTTAAATCTCAAAATATGTTCGGATTTTAGCAATCTTCAATTACCCCCTAATTGGTATCCAGTTTATTGCCTTTTTATAAATGAAATTAATTGAAATAAATAAAGTAAAAATATAAGAAGAGTTAAGAGTAAACATTAAAATAGAAAATTCAAAAATCACTGAAATAAAATTCCTGAATTATTAAAATATGTTCAAATAAAAATCATTAAAATGAAAACAATTGAAATAAATAAAGTAAAAATCTAAAAAGAGTTCAAAGTTACAGTGCAGAGTTAAAGTTTAAAATGGTTTAATTAAAGGCAGCTGTAAAGTGGTGAGTCTTCAACCTCGATTTAAACTAGCTCAGAGTTTCAGCTGACCTGCAGGTTCCTGTTTGTTCCAGATATAAGGAGCGTAGAAACTGAACGCTGCTTCTTCTCTGTGTTTGGTTCTGACTCTGTTCCAGATATAAGGAGCGTAGAAACTGAACGCTGCTTCTTCTCTGTGTTTGGTTCTGACTCTGTTCCAGATATAAGGAGCGTAGAAACTGAACGCTGCTTCTTCTCCGTGTTTGGTTCTGACTCTGTTCCAGATATAAGGAGCGTAGAAACTGAACGCTGCTTCTTCTCCGTGTTTGGTTCTGACTCTGTTCCAGATATAAGGAGCGTAGAAACTGAACGCTGCTTCTTCTCCGTGTTTGGTTCTGACTCTGTTCCAGATATAAGGAGCGTAGAAACTGAACGCTGCTTCTTCTCTGTGTTTGGTTCTGACTCTGTTCCAGATATAAGGAGCTTAGAAACTGAACACTGCTTCTTCTCCGTGTTTGGTTCTGACTCTGTTCCAGATATAAGGAGCGTAGAAACTGAACGCTGCTTCTTCTCCGTGTTTGGTTCTGACTCTGTTCCAGATATAAGGAGCGTAGAAACTGAACGCTGCTTCTTCTCCGTGTTTGGTTCTGACTCTGTTCTAGATATAAGGAGCTTAGAAACTGAACACTGCTTCTTCTCCGTGTTTGGTTCTGACTCTGTTCCAGATATAAGGAGCTTAGAAACTGAACGCTGCTTCTTCTCCGTGTTTGGTTCTGACTCTGTTCTAGATATAAGGAGCGTAGAAACTGAACGCTGCTTCTTCTCCGTGTTTGGTTCTGACTCTGTTCTAGATATAAGGAGCGTAGAAACTGAACGCTGCTTCTTCTCCGTGTTTGGTTCTGACTCTGTTCCAGATATAAGGAGCGTAGAAACTGAACGCTGCTTCTTCTCCGTGTTTGGTTCTGACTCTGTTCCAGATATAAGGAGCGTAGAAACTGAACGCTGCTTCTTCTCCGTGTTTGGTTCTGACTCTGTTCCAGATATAAGGAGCTTAGAAACTGAACGCTGCTTCTTCTCCGTGTTTGGTTCTGACTCTGTTCCAGATATAAGGAGCGTAGAAACTGAACGCTGCTTCTTCTCCGTGTTTGGTTCTGACTCTGTTCCAGATATAAGGAGCTTAGAAACTGAACGCTGCTTCTTCTCCGTGTTTGGTTCTGACTCTGTTCCAGATATAAGGAGCGTAGAAACTGAACGCTGCTTCTTCTCCATGTTTGGTTCTGACTCTGTTCCAGATATAAGGAGCGTAGAAACTGAACGCTGCTTCTTCTCCGTGTTTGGTTCTGACTCTGTTCTAGATATAAGGAGCGTAGAAACTGAACGCTGCTTCTTCTCCATGTTTGGTTCTGACTCTGTTCCAGATATAAGGAGCGTAGAAACTGAACACTGCTTCTTCTCCGTGTTTGGTTCTGACTCTGTTCCAGATATAAGGAGCGTAGAAACTGAACGCTGCTTCTTCTCCATGTTTGGTTCTGACTCTGTTCCAGATATAAGGAGCGTAGAAACTGAACCCTGCTTCTTCTCCGTGTTTGGTTCTGACTCTGTTCCAGATATAAGGAGCGTAGAAACTGAACGCTGCTTCTTCTCCATGTTTGGTTCTGACTCTGTTCCAGATATAAGGAGCGTAGAAACTGAACGCTGCTTCTTCTCCATGTTTGGTTCTCACTCTGTTCCAGATATAAGGAGCGTAGAAACTGAACGCTGCTTCTTCTCCGTGTTTGGTTCTGACTCTGTTCTAGATATAAGGAGCGTAGAAACTGAACGCTGCTTCTTCTCCATGTTTGGTTCTGACTCTGTTCCAGATATAAGGAGCGTAGAAACTGAACACTGCTTCTTCTCCGTGTTTGGTTCTGACTCTGTTCCAGATATAAGGAGCGTAGAAACTGAACCCTGCTTCTTCTCCGTGTTTGGTTCTGACTCTGTTCCAGATATACGGAGCGTAGAAACTGAACCCTGCTTCTTCTCCGTGTTTGGTTCTGACTCTGTTCCAGATATAAGGAGCGTAGAAACTGAACGCTGCTTCTTCTCCATGTTTGGTTCTGACTCTGTTCCAGATATAAGGAGCGTAGAAACTGAACGCTGCTTCTTCTCCATGTTTGGTTCTGACTCTGTTCTAGATATAAGGAGCGTAGAAACTGAACGCTTCTTCTTCTCCATGTTTGGTTCTGACTCTGTTCCAGATATAAGGAGCGTAGAAACTGAACGCTGCTTCTTCTCCGTGTTTGGTTCTGACTCTGTTCCAGATATAAGGAGCGTAGAAACTGAACGCTGCTTCTTCTCCGTGTTTGGTTCTGACTCTGTTCCAGATATAAGGAGCGTAGAAACTGAACGCTGCTTCTTCTCCATGTTTGGTTCTGACTCTGTTCCAGATATAAGGATAGTTTACTGGCAGTTTGTTGAATGCATGTTACTTGTCTGTTAATGAGTTTTGTTGAATATCAACTGACACACTGTTGACATGCAACTATATATCTACTGATACCTTGCTGAGTGTCAACAGATGGACTATCAAGATAAAGTGTTACCAAGTCTGTTTCCTTAATCTTGTTCAGGTATTAATCTTTCGTATCCCCTGAAAGAATCAGTAGTAAAAGTTTAAGATGAAAAATCAAATTTTTTCTAGCAGGTGTCAGGTGGATAACCAGTTCCTGTGAAACTGGAACAATGACCACAAACCTACATGTAGTATAAATAAATACTTTATACCCTTTTGAAACTGATAAAGAATCAATAATTTCTCATTTTACAATTGGTTGCACTGATGGAACTTTCCTATCATTAATAGCATCATGTTTGAGATTGTATGAATATTTTTTCAAGGCTGTTTGTGATGCAGCTGAAAAGAATGAAAGATTCTAACAATTTCACTAAATGAGACCTTTTGAAAATAAGCAATAGAGTATTCAAAGTCTTAAAACATGTTGGCAGAATTCAGTAACTATGTTTAAACGTGCTTATGCTAAAATAAAGTGATTAAGCTCTGAGCAAGATTTTAAATGTATAATGGATCCAAAATATAAATGGTGTCTTAACAATGTTTCCTTTTCAATTTCAATTGATCTAAATCATTAATACTATTACTTGACAATTATAAGTCCATAAGTTAACTATATCTCTTCCATCTAAACCCAAGCATCTGTTTGCTGACCTCTGCATTTGTCCCTTCCAGGTCAGCTGAATAAATGTAAACTATTTTAAAAATTAGGTATACATAGATTAGGATTCCAGCATTTTATCATGAATTCAGGAAAATTAAGTCTGGTAAATAAAGTTGATAAGGAGAATTCGTACTTTTTTACTATATTTATATTTTTATTTTGTGTATACATGGATGCTGCTGCAATTTCGTTGTACACTGTGCAATGACAATAACAGGATTCTGATTCTGATTCTGAAATGAAAAGTAATCATGTTAACTTATTGAGTCCTGCTACTCCAGCCGTTGGGCGGCTGTGGCTCAGTTGGTAAAGTCGATTATCTCTCAACTGGGAGGTTGGGGGTTCGATCCCCAGCTCCTGCAGCAACATGTCCGATGTGTCCTTGGGCAAGACACTTAACCCCAAATTTACTCCTGCTGCTTCATCGGCGGCGAATTAATGTGTATAAATGGATGAGTTCATACTGATGGTCTTTTTGGTAGCTTTTGATCTCTAAACATTTCTACCAGCTGTTTCATGTTTGACCTTCCACTCCTGTAATGTGTGGAGAACAGATTCATTAGAAATATCACTTAAATGAAGATTTGATGTGATTCCTCTGTCAGCCCCTGATGGATGAAGCTCTCCTCAGCTTGCAGAGCTTCTCCACACACAAGATGGTGGAGGTTCCTCCTCTGTGGATCATCAGGACACAGCTGCTCCTCTCTGCACCATCAGCGTCTTGATCGCTCACATTCTGTCAGAGACCACCAGCTAATGAGAGAAGAAGAGAGATCACAGAAATCATCAATCATTTTCTACACTGACTCCCTTCATCACTTATAAGTCTTCAGATTCCCCCACAGCGCTGTAACAAAGCTCCGCCCTCACTCCACCTTTGTACTTTTACACTGAACGGTTTCATATTGGTGTCTGAGTGTGTGATTTTACATTGAGTTATGGCAGCTTCACGTCCACACACACTCAGACACACAGCGTTGTTCTGTCCTACCAGCTCTGACAGCCCACATTTCACCTGTTACTCCCTCTGCTGACGGCTCAGCTGCAGAACAACATGGCCTCCATGACTTTCACACAGACAGACAGGTGTCACAGTCCCATCCTGAACAGGCTGTGTAAAAGGGGCCGATGATTTAACACTTCATGTTGATTTGTACTTTACTGTATTTCTAATAAATCAAGGTCTCTGGTGAATTTCTCCTCAGAGAACAAAAGAACCTCCAGGCTTTGGTTGAGCCCACACAGTCTTTGTTAGATAGAAACCTGAGCAGAAAACATTTGTTCAGAAAGATCTGTTCCCATCAGCTCCACAGCTGACTGTCTGATGGTCTGACTGAAACTGGGCTCACAGACTCGGACATGGACTCCACTTTGAATGGAAGCAGCTTCATGGCTTCTTCAGACCGGATGGTGTCAGTGAAGTGAAATAAATCAGTGGGAGGAGAGTGAGGCTTGTTGATCACTGTGGTGCAGTCGTGTTACTGTGAGGGAGTGACTGTGTCTAAAACAATCAACAACATATTTCTACATCCACCTCAAAGCGTTTACCTAATGAGCTGCTAACAACGTTCTTCCAGGGACAGAAGTTTCAACACATCTCTCTTCATGCTCTGAAGATCAGGGCCCGTATTCACGAAGCCTCCTAAGTACTAACAGTTGCTCCTAGTGACAAAATTCTAAGAAAATTCTTTTCTTAGAATTTAAGAAATTCTAAGAAAAAAAGGACATTTTCTAAGAATTTCCCCTCAAAGTTCAGACTAGATCCTTGTAAAGATGAAAGTTCAAAACACACCTCAAACAGTGGATAAAAGACAATCAAGTGTGGGACCACTTTTAACCCCTTCTATTGTCTTGTGTCACTTGTGACTTTGTATTTGTATTTTATATGTAATTTGTCTTTCTCTGTTACCTGCCTAGGGACAACAGATGGAAATCTTCTGCTATAATCTGGCATTTTTTACAGCTGTAATTGTTACAGCTGTTCATTAATATGCACTGTCCCTAACAAATAAATAAAAAATAAAAGTTATTCACAAAGTGTCTTAGCCCTTAAAAGAGCTCCTAAGGTGTAAAACTGTTAGGAGTAGTGAAGAGGACTTCTAACAGGATGAAGAGTTTCTCAAGCTGAGGAGAAAATAGACAAATGTTCTCCAAACACTACACGAAGAGTGTTTTTGACTCATAGTTGGGCTTAACAGACACAAATGATTTGTGCAGACATTTCAATCCGTCTATGACGTTTTTTATTTCAAACTGGCTGTGTTTACATGGGCACAAATAATGGGAATAAAAGCCTGATCAGAATCAAAATGCTGCATGTAAACATGTCAATCAGAACAGACTGATCCCATCAGGCTCATTCAAAAAGAAATGTCATTCCGATGGAGAGGGTGGTTTATGCCGATGGTTGTTGGGATCAGGATCCATGTACACGCTCGATCTGATGGTGTCTGCCTGACTGGGGTCAAATGGTCCTGACTGCGCATGTCTGCCCCAGTAAAGTGACGTGTTTCCATATATATATATATATATATATATTTTTTTTTTTTTATATACTTTATTAATTAATTAATCCCCGAGGGGAAATTGTGGTTCGCACTCTGTTATTTAGAGACATGCTTCTCACACACACAGGCCTGAATCACACACATGCACAACAAGACCTGTGGACATGCATTAATGGAGAGATGTCAGAGTGCGGTGGCAGCCCACAGGAGGCGCCCCCTGAGCTTGTGGGGGTTCGGTGCCTTGCTCAAGGGCACCTCGGCAGTGCTCGAGAGGTGGTCTGGCATACCAACTTCCATATTTTGGTCCGCATCGGGACTTGAACCGGCAACCCTCCGGTTCCCAACCCAAGTCCCTACGGACTGAGCTTCTGTCGCCCCCAATAGCTCTCCATCAGAGCCGAATGTTTACAGATCAGAGCGCAGAACTTCATCCAATCCAATCCAATCCAACTTTATTTGTTAAGCACTTTAAAACAACCACAGTTGACCGAAGTGCTGTACAGAAGAATAAATAAAAAACATAACAACTCACATGAGGTAAAAAAAAACTATATAAAATACAAAAAATAAGTTAAAAGACATAAAACATGGGTCAAATTAATAGGCACGCAGTAAAAGAAATAAAAGAAATAAAATCGGCGTCTCACTGTGTGTCGAAGGCCAAGGAGAAGAGATGTGTCTTAAGACCAGATTTAAAAACAGACAGAGAAGAGGCCTGTTTAAGGTGCTGAGGCAGATCGTTCCAAAGTTTTGGAGCCGCAACAGCAAACGCACGGTCCCCTCTGAGCTTCCGCCTGGTTTTAGGCACCCTCAGGAGCAGCTGATCAGCTGACCTGAGAGTGCGGGCGGGCGTGTAAGGGTGTAGAAGCTCAGAGAGGTAGGGCGGGGCAAGACCATTGAGAGATTTAAAAGCAAATAAAATAATTTTAAAATGGATCCTAAAATGAATGGGCAACCAGTGGAGTGAGGCTAAAATGGGGGAAATGTGATCATATTTCCGAGTGCCAGTTAAAAGTCGTGCAGCCGCATTCTGTACCATCTGGAGACGGGCGATGGAGGACCCACTAACCCCAACATATAATGAGTTACAGTAATCCAGCCGAGTGGTTACGTAGGCGTGAATTACTGTCTCGAAGTGCTGCCTCGAAAGAATTGGCTTTATTTTGGCCAGTTGCCTCAAATGGAAAAAGCTCGATTTTACCACAGCCCTAATCTGACTGTCGAGTTTAAGATCAGGGTCCACTTTAACCCCTAGGTTCGTGATGGACTGTTTTGAAAACTGGGCCAAGGAACCCAGATCTACAGGGGGGGTCCCAGTGGTACCATCGAAAACCATCACCTCTGTCTTTTTATCATTGAAATTTAAAAAGTTCAGAGCCATCCAGGCTTTTATGTCCTCGAGACACTCAAACAACAGTCGAACAGAGTATTCACTGTTCTTTTTAAGAGGCACATAAATCTGACTGTCATCTGCATACAGGTGGAATGAGATGCCATGCTTCCTGAGAATTGAACCGAGGGAGAGCAAATAGAGAGAGAAGAGGAGAGGGCCTAGAACTGAGCCCTGTGGGACTCCACATGAGAGAGGAGCAGAGGAGGACAAGGAGTCACCAAGGCTGACACAGAAAGTTCGCTCAGCCAAGTACGACCTGAACCAATCGAGTGCTATGCCCCTGATGCCCACCCAATGCTCCAAACGAGAGATCAAGATCTCATGATCCACAGTGTCAAATGCAGTAGTTAAATCTAAAAGAACAAGGACAACACAGTCACCAGAGTCAGTAGCTAAAAAGATATCATTAAAAACTCTTATAAGAGCTGATTCGGTGCTGTGCAGGGTTTTAAAACCGGATTGGAAAACCTCTAAAATATTGTGCTCTTCCAGAAAGGCCATTAATTGACTGTGAACTACCTTTTCCAGGTTTTTGAAAGAAAAGGCAGTTTGGAGATCGGCCTGAAATTGGCAAGAACTGCAGGGTCTAGACCAGGTTTTTTAAGCAGAGGTTGCACTACTGCATGTTTCAACAGTTAAGGGACCACACCTGAGGACAGACTGCTATTAATGACTGCAGTAACAGATGGTCCTACAGTGGGGAAAACCTCTTTAAATAGTCGAGGAGGGACAGCATCATTAGGGGAACCTGAGGGCTTCAAATGACCAATAATCTCCTGTAAAAAGGACAGAGTCACAGGCTCAAACTGGTCAAAGACAGCAGAGCAGGGGACAGAGATTGAGGGGTCATAAGCAGGGAGTGAGATAAGAGCCCTAGTACAAGTGACCTTATCAATAAAAAAGTGAAGAAAGTTTTCACAAACAGCAGGAGAGGCCTCAAGGCATGCAGTCTGCGGGGCATTAAGAACCAAGTCAATAGTGTTAAACAAAACACGAGGCTTGTGACAGTTTGACAGAATAATATCAGAGAAATGTTTTCTTTTAGCATCTTTCACAGTCGTCTGATAATGACGCAAACAGTCTCTTAACATTTGAAATGACACCTGCAGTTTGTCCTTTTTCCACTTGCGCTCAGCTCTACGGCACTCGCGTCTGACAGCGTGAGTCGTGTCGTTTAGCCAGGGCTCAGATTTAGTTTTGGGCTGCCTGGTTTTTAAAGGGGCCACAGTGTTTAAAACAGTTTGGCAGGTGGAGTGAAACCATGAGCTAAGCTCCTCCGTATTACACACAGACTCAGGCACGACACAGTTCTGATTGAAAGCGGCAGAAAACTGAACAGCAGTGGAGGGTTTAATAATACGACAGCGCCGAGGAGCGGCAGGAGTTTTAACTGGATTGCAGGCAACAGCAGCCTCAAATAATACAGGCATATGGTCAGAAAACACTGCATCACAAATCTCAAGGTTAAAAACAGGCAAACCATAAGATAAGACAAGGTCAAGTGTGTGTCCGTGTTCCTGTGTGGGACCAGACACAGACTGCACAAGATTAAAAGAATCAATGAGGTTCAAGAAGTCCTTTGCCATTGGCTTATCAGGACAACACACATGAACATTAAAATCCCCAACAATAAGAACACGATCATATTTAGACATGATCTCAGCCAGGAAGTCCGAAAAGTCATTTAAAAAGTCCTTATTGTACTCGGGAAGCCAATAGACCACAGCACACAGCACTGTGTGAGAGCGACCCAGCTCAAATAAGCTCAATTCAAAGCTGGAGAAAGAGGATGACAGCAATGGCTGCTTACATTTATAATCACTCTTATACACCGTCGCTATTCCTCCTCCACGGCCCGACGTCCGCGGGGAGTTAAAATAGCAGCAATCATGGGGTACAAGTTCAGTGAAAGAGCTGGACTCACCAACACTCAGCCACGTCTCAGTCACACAGAGGAAATCCAATCCTCGGGATGTGAAGAAATCCTTTAACACAAAAGTCTTGTTCGCTAGCGATCTAGCATTTACCAGGCCAATCCTGGCAGGAACCGGCAGGGCCGATACGTTAGCTGTCCGGGGAGTCCGACACAGAGGACGCAGGTTGTGGTGGTTCACCCCGCGCCAGCGGGGACGAGGAGAGCAGGGGCCGCGGGGCTGAAACAACTCTTCTGAGCCGACGACAGGTATCAGCCAGGTGTCGAAAGGTACCAGTGAGCACCGGGAAATAGAGACACTAGGCACCGCTCCAAATTCGGTCCAAGAAGGCGTAGAAAAGCGCACCAGGTGTGCCTTCAGCCTCACCAGCGGACCGCTGCGTTTTCCCCGGCGACGGAGGCGCTTTCGCCGCGGAGGAGGAGCCGGGGTGCGGCAAAGGTGAGCTGGGACCCTCTCCAGGAGCGGGGGCAAGGTTCCACGTCCACCATGATCAAGTTTTACTAGATCTTCAGAAGAAAGTCTAAGATCCAGCAGAGTTTGGCGATCATACACCAGTAAAGAGTCGACATTCAGAGCAAAAAGTGAGACAAACAGTAGAAACACACACAGCACTGGCAGAGACAGACGGCAGGCCACGCACACTGGCGCCATCTTGTTCCCCTCGAGCATCACCGCTCGACACTCTGAATAATGCGGTAAAAAAGAGTCCACTTAGTAACATCTCTGATATCAACAGATTCATTAGAAACTGTTCATTCATATGATATCAATGTTGTCGCGCTATCATTCAAACTGATTCCGCTACTTCTGCCTACAAAAAACGACATTTTTAAGGTCAGGTGAGACAAATGATAATGCAGTGAATAAAAGTGAACTCAGAAGTGAGAAGAACTAACACAGCCTGATTTTAAAGTCATGATGACAAGTGGCAGCATCTCAGTCACATTTATTGTTTACAGTTTATCTTTAATGCCAGTAGAATGTTTCATTCAATAACCAATAAGATCACGTTTAGAACATGAACTATAGCTAGTTAAAAAGTCAAACTGCTTGAAATGGTTCAAATGTCTAAAGGGGGAGAAATTATAAAGTTTACATTCAACTATGAGGAAATATATCTCCCATGTTCAGGGTGTCAAACAAAGCAGAGTTTCAAGTTTTTACGGGTCATTACACAACATCTAAATTTCCCCCATTGGGGGATCAATAAGGTTTATCCTTATCCTTATCCTTATCCTTATTAGTGATGATTGTTTCCAAACACAGGCTGAAATGTGGCTTCTTCTTCTTCTGATGTTGCAGCAGATAAGACAGCTGGGACCAGTCGCATGTCACAATGGTTTGATTCTGATTTAATGCCGATGCATGAACACGCACGGCATAATCCGATAATTTTATTTATTTAGCATGTAAACAGGGAAATCGGAATCCCCAATCGGAATTATTTCAATCAGATTGAAGAAATTGTGCACATGTAAACGTAGCCACTGAGACATACATGTCTGTTTCTCTACATGTGGTTACCTCCAAAGGTGCCTCAAATCACAAATTAAAGGGATACTTCACCCATGTGCATTAAGCTTTGTATCAGTAGTAAACTTGTGTTTTTATTGAATGGTCTTGCATCCAGCCCTCATTTCCCCCTGAGACGGGAAAAATCTGTATTTTCTTTTCTGAGAAGCAGCCGCAGGTGAAGTAAAAATCGTCATATTGCGTCACCTGCGACTGTTGTGGTTAGCAGGGGTGAAACTACATTGCTAGTTCCTCATGTTTCCGACCACTGAAGCTACAGACCTATTACAGATCAGTGGGCGGGGCTTCATTGCCAGAATCGAAACTTAACATCCGCCATCTTGCTTGGAAGATATGCTACCAGGCTCTATGGAGAAATCTAATAACAACCGAGAATGGCGAAAACGTATGTTTCAACTTCAAACTGATATGACTGAAGGGGATTTTGAAGGGCTTGTGCTTGAATCGGATGTTTGTGGTACTTTATACAAGCCGCAATATAGCGGCGAGCTGGCTGCTGATGCCGACAGGCAGGCTAGCTAGCCTATCTGGCTAGGTCCACGGCTGTGAGAGGAAGAAGGAGCCGGGGCAGACTTGGGGTGTCGGTGCTGTCACTGTTTGCCTATGGACACAGACATAGAGTCTGTTTTCTGCCAGGAATTTCCAAGATGCCAATTCCTTCTGGAAGAAATCTCTGAATCAGTTGTGGAAACTGCTGTATTATTGTCCGCGAGTAATGCTGCATTCAGGTGCTGCTCCGGTGGTCCAAGTTGGGAAGTCGTTCTTCCGACTTCCCAACTCGAAGAAATCTTATTGTCAAGTTATATTTAAGCAAAAAGTTGATGTGCAATACGTGCATGAATAAAAAGTATGTTAACAAAACACAAAACCGACTTGAGCAGGTGTTTCATGTGCATTTTACAACTCGGAATCTCATTTTTCCGATACCACATGAATGCACCTCTCCTTCAGCGGGAGTGTCCTGCGGTGCTGTGCATTCTGGGAGTTGTTGTCTTTGCTGAGAAAAGGCAAAAAGACACTTTTTGCCTTTTCTCGGTCAAGTAGGCACCAATTTCAAAATGTATTTCACATTTCTACTACATATATGACCCAATGTCACTACAGATCCATGTTTCAACGGGTGAAGTATCCCTTTAAGACTCTTTACCTGCTGATGTAACGATCAGCAGGTAAAGAAGCTGCTGCATAAGTGGGCATGTGATTTCAAACATCTTGTAGGCGTTATACTTTTAAAGTACGTCTTACAAATGATCACACAGATGATAATTTCAAAGTGTTCATAGTAACACAGTGTCTGACTAGCAACTCTTTGGCGTCAGAAAAAATATGGCCTCTCTCCTATTCTGTTCCTATTCTATATATTATTCATATAGTTTGATCAGAGTTTGTTAGATATGACGATCTGCTGACAGCAGACTCTGTGATGATTGTGATAGGTTAAATGAATCTAACTCCGCCCCTTGCGCTCTCTGAAACTCTGGGTTTACTTCTCAGGTTGATAACAAGCTTCATGTGACTGTTCAGAATCAGAATCAGAAATACTTTATTAATCCCCGGGGGGAAATTCGGGTGCCAGCGCAGCTCTTCAATACACAGTAGGAAATAGAGATAATAATAGCAATAAAAATTAAAACCGCAAGCGGTGATGAAGGGCCCGAAGCACTTTGTGCATGTCGGGGTGTGTTGCGACCGCGGGAGTGCAACTGCGAGACGTGACCAAGCAGCAGGCCTTACAGTTTGATTGGTGTGAAAGTGAAAGTTTGACAATACACTGAGGCCACGCCCTTTTGTGTAGAATCATGCTGAGCACAACGGGATATCTTAAACATGTCTAGAACACACTGACACTGAGTTGGCAATGATTGCATGAACATGGTCTCAGGGAAGTATGTTAAAATAGGAAGACTGAAAATGCAAAATTTGGTCATTATTTATACATTCAAAAAATAATGGTGGACTTCCTTTTGGGTTTTGACAATGGGCACTGCGGCATTTTATGTAACTCCTGACATGGTTAATATGCAGAAAAAATGTCATGCATGTCAGGGAAAAAACCTCTGGGGGGGCCTTTTGAAAGAATTTCATGGGAGTGCACGAGACATCAAAGTTTGACAGTACACCATGGCCACGCCCTTTTATGTAGAATCTTGGTTTCACATAACTTTGGATCTTTAACATGTCTAGAACACACTGACATTAATTTCGTAATGATCGGATAAATGGTGGCTTGGGGAAATACGTTCAAATAGGTAGCCTGTGAAATGCAAAATTAAGGCATTTTTTTACACACACAAAAAATTATGGCGGACTTCCTGTAATGTTTTGACTATGGGTGTAAGAGGAGTTTATGTAGGTCCTGACATGGTCAATATGCATAAAAATTGTCATGCATGTAGGACAAAAAAACATCTATGGAGAGGCCTTTTTGAAAATTTCAAGGGGGCGCCACTGAGCCATTTAGCCACGCCCACTTACTATACCCACATGACAAGTTTAACTTTCCTACTGAGATCATGTGTATGACGTTTGGTGACTCTACGACTATATTAAGCCCCTCAACAAACTACTTCCTGTTTGTGGCGAACGACGCGTCTGTATGGTGAGAGCGTTTGACGCAGACATTTGAGCTTGAAAAGGTAGTATGGCCAAGGTCTTAGGACGGTCCATAACCCTTTTGAAGAGGATATGATCAACTGTGTAGCAATGGCTAGTGCTAATTTACAAGCAGTAACTTCCTGTTGTCAACAGGTGGCGCTGTAAGTAATACAAACATTTTAAGCATGGATGTGTTCAGGGCAGGACCTTTATCATGCATGACACATTTGGTGATGATTGACCTCTGCATGGCAGACATATAGGCATTTTGTGGTTAAAGAATGGATCAAAAAAAACATGCAAATTTGACCGCACGCCAGGGCCACGCCCTTTTATGTAGAATCTTGGTTCCACATAACTTTGGATCTTTAACATGTCTAGAACACACTGACACTAATTTCGTAATGATCTGATAAAAGGTGGCTCGAGGAAATACGTTCAAATAGGTAGCCTGTGAAATGCAAAATTGAGGCATTTTTTTACACACACAAAAAATGATGGCGGACTACCTGTTAGTTTTTGAATATGGGTGCCAGAGGATTTTATGTAGGTCCTGACATGGTTAATGTGCTTAAAAATTGTTATGCATGTATGTGAAAAGATTTCTATGGAGAGGCCTTTTGGAAAGGTTAAAAGTGGCGCGACGAGACATCAAAGTTTGACCGCAGGCCACGGCCACGCCCTTTGAGTTTTGGAAGAGTAGAGCACAATTTAATATGTTGAACATGTCTAGAACACAGTAACACTGAGTTTTCATCAATCGGATGAGCGCTTTCGAACAAGTTACTTCAAATAGGTGTCCTGTAAACGATCGAAAATCGCGTTTTTTTGACTTTCAAAAAATCCTACTGGACTTCCTGTTGGATTTCGAGCATGGGTGCAAGAGGGTTTTTTGTTGGTCTTGGCAAGATGGATATGCATAGAAAAATTCAGAATTGTAGGTTCAACGTGCCGCCGGGGCTGAGTGTTTGAAATATTATAGGGGGCGCCACTGAGCCATTAAGCCACGCCCACTCATTTTAATAATACAAAAAGTTTGACTTCACCACCAGGATTATATGTATGACGTTTCGGGAGTGTAGGACAATGTTAAGCCTGTGAAAAAACTACTTCCTGTTTGATGGCGAACGATACGTCCGTAGAACGACAGCGTTGGACGTAGGCGTTTGAGCTTGAAAGTCTTGTATGGCCAAGGTGTTAGCATGGTCCACAACAATTTTGAGGGGGAATTGAGCTACTGTGCAGCAATGGCTAGTGGTAATTGAAAAGTAGTGACTTCCTGTTGTCAACAGGTGGCGCTGTGACTTATTAAAACATTTCAATCATGGATATGTTCAGGACAGGCTATATATCATGCATGAATTTTTTGGTGATGATTGATGACTCCCCATTAGAGTTATAAGCATTTAATTTTTTGGCAATGTGCCAAAACGCACGTTAAACTTTGAACGCACGCCACGGCCACGCCCTTTGAGTTTTGGAAGAGTTGAGCACAATTTAATATGTTGAACATGTCTAGAACACAGTAACACTGAGTTTTCGTCAATGGGATGAACGCTTTCGAACAAGTTAATTCAAATAGGTGACCTGTGAAACGCCAATTTGAGCCATTTTGAGCCATTTTTTTAAAATTCAAAAAAATATGGCCGACTTCCTGTAATGTTTTGACTATGGGTGTAAGAGGATTTTATGTAGGTCCTGACATGGTTAATGTGCATACAAATTTTCATGCATGTACGACAAAAAAACATCTATGGGGAGGCCTTTTTGAAAATTTCAAGGGGGCGCCACTGAGCCATTTTGCGAACTTATTTTACGAAAATGCGAAAATATCAAATTTTTCGCCAGACCTGATGACCTTGCACATTTTGGTGAGTTTTCATTCACGTTCAGGCCCTCAAAAATGGCTGCAAAGAGGAGGAACAATAAGGATAAGGATAAAAATAATCACAAGGGATCCAAGAGGGTCCTACGCACTTGTCAGTGCTTCGGGCCCTAACTACGCACTTGTCAGTGCTTCGGGCCCTAATAATAATAAAAATATTTTTTTTTTTTAAGGGTTTCAATAGGGTCCTACGCACTTGTCAGTGCTTCGGGCCCTAATTAAAACCGCAAGCGGTGATGAAGGGCCCGAAGCACTTCGTGCATGTCGGGGTGTGTTGCGACCGCGGGAGTGCAACGGCGAGACCTGACCAAGCAGCAGGCCTTACAGTTTGATTTTTCTGTAAAAGTGAAAGTTTGACAGTACACCGAGGCCACGCCCTTTTATGTTAAATCATGCAGAGTACAACGAAAGATCTTAAACATGTCTAGAACACACTGACACTGAGTTCGCAATGATTGCATGAACAGGGTCTCAGGGAAGTATGTTAAAATAGGAAGACTGAAAATTCAAAATTTGGTCATTATTTATACATTCAAAAAATGATGGTGGACTTCCTTTTGGGTTTTGACAATGGGCACTGCGGCATTTTATGTAAGTCCTGACATGGTTAATATGCAGAAAAAATGTCATGCATGTCAGGGAAAAAACCTCTGGGGGGGGCCTTTTGAAAGTATTTCATGGGAGTGCACGAGACATCAAAGTTTGACAGTACACCATGGCCACGCCCTTTTATGTAGAATCTTGGTTTCACATAACTTTGGATCTTTAACATGTCTAGAACACACTGACACTAATTTCGTAATGATCGGATAAATGGTGGCTCGGGGAAATACGTTCAAATAGGTAGCCTGTGAAATGCAAAATTGAGGCATTTGTTTACACACAAAAAAATGATGGCGGACTTCCTGTTAGTTTTTGAATATGGGTGCCTGAGGATTTTATGTAGGTCCTGACATGGTTAATGTGCATACAAATTGTTACGCATGTAGGAGAAAAAAATGTCTATGGGGGGGCCTTTTGGAAAGGTTAAAAGTGGTGTGACGAGACATCAAAGTTTGACTGCACGCCACGGCCACGCCCTTTGACGAAATAACGTACAGAGCACAACGGGAGATCTTCAACATGTGTAGAATACAGTAACACTGAGTTTGCATCAATGGGATGAACGCTTTCGAAGGAGTTCGTTCAAATAGGTAACCTGTGAAATGCGAATTTCAGCCATTTTTGTTGCATTCAAAAAAATATGGCGGACTTCCTGTAATGTTTTGACTATGGGTGTAAGAGGATTTTATGTAGGTCCTGACATGGTTAATGGGTATAAAAATGTTCATGCATGTAGGACAAAAAAACATCTATGGGGAGGCCTTTTTGAAAATTTCAAGGGGGCGCCACTGAGCCATTTAGCCACGCCCACTTACTATACCCACATGACAAGTTTAACTTTCCTACTGAGATCATGTGTATGACGTTTGGTGACTCTACTACTATATTAAGCCCCTCAACAAACTACTTCCTGTTTGTGGCGAACGACGCGTCTGTATGGTGAGAGCGTTTGACGCAGACATTTGAGCTTGAAAAGGTAGTATGGCCAAGGTCTTAGGACGGTCCACAACCCTTTTGAAGAGGATATGATCAACTGTGTAGCAATGGCTAGTGCTAATTTACAAGCAGTAACTTCCTGTTGTCAACAGGTGGCGCTGTAAGTAATACAAACATTGTAAGCATGGATGTGTTCAGGGCAGGACCTTTATCATGCATGACACATTTGGTGATGATTGACCTCTGCATGGCAGACATATAGGCATTTTGTGGTTAAAAAATGAATTAAAAAAAACATGCAAATTTGACTGCACGCCAGGGCCACGCCCTTTTATGTAGTATCTTGGTTTCACATAACTTTGGATCTTTAACATGTCTAGAACACACTGACACTAATTTCGTAATGATCTGATAAATGATGGCTTGAGGAAATACGTTCAAATAGGTAGCCTGTGAAATGCAAAATTGAGGCATCTTTTTACACACAAAAAAAAAGATGGCGGACTACCTGTTAGTTTTTGAATATGGGTGCCAGAGGATTTTATGTAGGTCCTGACATGGTTAATGTGCTTGAAAATTGTTATGCATGTACGTGAAAAAATTTCTATGGAGAGGCCTTTTGGAAAGGTTAAAAGTGGCACAACGAGACATCAAAGTTTGACCGCACGCCACGGCCACGCCCTTTAAGTTTTGGAAGAGTAGAGCACAATTTAATATGTTGAACATGTCTAGAACACAGTAACACTGAGTTTTCATCAATCGGATGAACGCTTTCGAACAAGTTAATTCAAATAGGTGTCCTGTAAACGATCGAAAATCGCGTTTTTTTGACTTTCAAAGAATCCTACTGGACTTCCTGTTGGATTTCGAGCATGGGTGCAAGAGGGTTTTTTGTTGGTCTTGGCAAGATGGATATGCATAAAAAAATTCAGAATTGTAGGTTCTACGTGCCGCTGGGGCTGAGTGTTTGAAAGATTATAGGGGGCGCCACTGAGCCATTAAGCCACGCCCACTCATTTAAATGATATCACATCTTTAGCTTTACCACCAGGATTATATGTATGACGTTTCGGGAGTGTAGGACAATGTTAAGCCTGTGAAAAAACTACTTCCTGTTTGATGGCGAACGATACGTCCGTAGAACCACAGCGTTGGACGTAGGCGTTTGAGCTTGAAAGTCTTGTATGGCCAAGGTGTTAGCATGGTCCACAACAATTTTGAGGGGGAATTGAGCTACTGTGCAGCAATGGCTAGTGGTAATTGAAAAGTAGTGACTTCCTGTTGTCAACAGGTGGTGCTGTGACTTATCAAAAAATTTCAATCATGGATATGTTCAGGGCAGGCTATATATCATGCATGATTTTTTTGGTGATGATTGATGACTCCCCATTAGAGTTATAAGCATTTAATTTTTTGGCAATGTGCCAAAACGCACATTAAACTTTGAACGCACGCCACGGCCACGCCCTTTAAGTTTTGGAAGAGTTGAGCACAATTTAATATGTTGAACATGTCTAGAACACAGTAACACTGAGTTTTCGTCAATGGGATGAACGCTTTCGAACAAGTTAATTCAAATAGGTGACCTGTGAAACGCCAATTTGAGCCATTTTGAGCCATTTTTTTAAAATTCAAAAAAATATGGCCGACTTCCTGTAATGTTTTGACTATGGGTGTAAGAGGATTTTATGTAGGTCCTGACATGGTTAATGTGCATACACATTTTCATGCATGTACGACAAAAAAACATCTATGGGGAGGCCTTTTTGAAAATTTTAAGGGGGCGCCCTTGAGCCATTTTGCGAACTTTTTTTACGAAAATGCGAAAATATCAAATTTTTCGCCAGACCTGATGACCTTGCACATTTTGGTGAGTTTTCATTCACGTTCAGGCCCTCAAAAGTGGCTTCAAAGAGGAGGAACAAAAAAAAAAGAAGAAAAAAAAAAATTAAAACCGCAAGCGGTGATGAAGGGCCCGAAGCACTTCGTGCATGTCGGGGTGTGTTGCGACCGCGGCAGTGCAACTGCGAGACGTGACCAAGCAGCAGGCCTTACAGTTTGATTGGTGTAAAAGTGAAAGTTTGACAATACACTGAGGCAACGCCCTTTTTTGAAGAATCATGCTGAGCACAACGGGATATCTTAAACATGTCTAGAACACACTGACACTGAGTTGGCAATGATTGCATGAACAGGGTCTCAGGGAAGTATGTTAAAATAGGAAGACTGAAAATGCAAAATTTGGTCATTATTTATACATTCAAAAAATGATGGTGGACTTCCTTTTGGGTTTTGACAATGGGCACTGCAGCATTTTATGTAAGTCCTGACATGGTTAATATGCAGAAAAAATGTCATGCATGTCGGGGAAAAAACCTCCTGGGGGGGGCCTTTTGAAAAGAATTTCATGGGAGTGCACGAGACATCAAAGTTTGACAGTACACCATGGCCACAGCCTTTTATGTAGAATCTTGGTTTCACATAACTTTGGATCTTTAACATGTCTAGAACACACTGACACTAATTTCGTAATGATTGGATAAATGGTGGCTCGGGGAAATACGTTCAAATAGGTAGCCTGTGAAATGCAAAATTAAGGCCTTCTTTTACACAAAAAAAAAATTATGGCTGACTTCCTGTAATGTTTTGACTATGTGTGTAACAGGATTTTATGTAGGTCCTGACATGGTTGATGTGCATAAAAATTGTTACGCATGTAGGAGAAAAAAATGTCTATGGGGGGGCCTTTTGGAAAGGTTAAAATTGGCGTGACGAGACATCAAAGTTTGACCGTACGCCACGGCCACGCCCTTTGACGAAATAACGTACAGAGCACAACGGGAGATCTTCAACATGTGTAGAACACACTGACACTGAGTTTGCATCAATGGGATGAACGCTTTCGAAGGAGTTCGTTCAAATAGGTAACCTGTGAAATGCGAATTTCAGCCATTTTTGTTGCATTCAAAAAAATATGGCGGACTTCCTGTAATGTTTTGACTATGGGTGTAAGAGGATTTTATGTAGGTCCTGACATGGTTAATGGGCATACAAATTTTCATGCATGTAGGACAAAAAAACATCTATGGGGAGGCCTTTTTGAAAATTTCAAGGGGGCGCCACTGAGCCATTTAGCCACGCCCACTTACTATACCCACATGACAAGTTTAACTTTCCTACTGAGATCATGTCTATGATGTTTGGTGACTCTACGACTATATTAAGCCTCTCAACAAACTACTTCCTGTTTGTGGCGAACGACGCGTCTGTATGGTGAGAGCGTTTGATGCAGACATTTGAGCTTGAAAAGGTAGTATGGCCAAGGTCTTAGGACGGTCCACAACCCTATTGAAGAGGATATGATCAACTGTGTAGCAATGGCTAGTACTAATTTACAAGCAGTAACTTCCTGTTGTCAACAGGTGGCGCTGTAAGTAATACAAACATTTTAAGCATGGATGTGTTCAGGGCAGGACCTTTATCATGCATGAAACATTTGGTGATGATTGACCTCTGCATGGCAGACATATAGGCATTTTGTGGTTAAAAAAAACATGCAAATTTGACCGCACGCCAGGGCCACGCCCTTTTATGTAGAATCTTGGTTTCACATAACTTTGGATCTTTAACATGTCTAGAATACACTGACACTAATTTCGTAATGATCGGATAAATGGTGGCTCGAGGAAATACGTTCAAATAGATAACCTGTGAAATGCAAAATTGAGGCATTTTTTACACACAAAAAAAATGATGGCGGACTACCTGTTAGTTTTTGAATATGGGTGCCAGAGGATTTTATGTAGGTCCTGACATGGTTAATGTGCTTGAAAATTGTTATGCATGTATGTGAAAACATTTCTATGGAGAGGCCTTTTGGAAAGCTTAAAAGTGGCGCGACGAGACATCAAAGTTTGACCGCACGCCACGGCCACGCCCTTTGAGTTTTGGAAGAGTAGAGCACAATTTAATATGTTGAACATGTCTAGAACACAGTAACACTGAGTTGTCATCAATCGGATGAGCGCTTTCGAACAAGTTACTTCAAATAGGTGTCCTGTAAACGATCGAAAATCGCGTTTTTTTGACTTTCAAAAAATCCTACTGGACTTCCTGTTGGATTTCGAGCATGGGTGCAAGAGGGTTTTTTGTTGGTCATGGCAAGATGGATATGCATAGAAAAATTCAGAATTGTAGGTTCAACGTGCCGCCGGGGCTGAGTGTTTGAAATATTATAGGGGGCGCCACTGAGCCATTAAGCCACGCCCACTCATTTTAATAATACAAAAACTTTGACTTCACCACCAGGATTATATGTATGACGTTTCGGGAGTGTAGGACAATGTTAAGCCTGTGAAAAAAGTACTTCCTGTTTGATGGCGAACGATACGTCCGTAGAACGACAGCGTTGGACGTAGGCGTTTGAGCTTGAATGTCTTGTATGGCCAAGGTGTTAGCATGGTCCACAACAATTTTGAGGGGGAATTGAGCTACTGTGCAGCAATGGCTAGTGGTAATTGAAAAGTAGTGACTTCCTGTTGTCAACAGGTGGCGCTGTGACTTATCAAAAAATGTCAATCATGGATATGTTCAGGGCAGGCTATATATCATGCATGATTTTTTTGGTGATGATTGATGACTCCCCATTAGAGTTATAAGCATTTAAGTTTTTGGCAATGTGCCAAAACGCACGTTAAACTTTGAACGCACGCCACGGCCACGCCCTTTAAGTTTTGGAAGAGTTGAGCACAATTTAATATGTTGAACATGTCTAGAACACAGTAACACTGAGTTTTCATCAATCGGATGAATGCTTTCGAACAAGTTAATTCAAATAGGTGACCTGTGAAACGCCAATTTGAGCCATTTTGAGCCATTTTTTGAAAATTCAAAAAAATATGGCCGACTTCCTGTAATGTTTTGACTATGGGTGTAAGAGGATTTTATGTAGGTCCTGACATGGTTAATGTGCATACACATTTTCATGCATGTACGACAAAAAAACATCTATGGGGAGGCCTTTTTGAAAATTTCAAGGGGGCGCCACTGAGCCATTTTGCGAACTTTCTTTCCGAAAATGCGAAAATATCAAATTTTTCGCCAGACCTGATGACCTTGCACATTTTGGTGAGTTTTCATTCACGTTCAGGCCCTCAAAAGTGGCTTCAAAGAGGAGGAACAATAAGGATAATTAAAACCGCAAGCGGTGATGAAGGGCCCGAAGCACTTCGTGCATGTCGGGGTGTGTTGCGACCGCAGGAGTGCAACGGCGAGACGTGACCAAGCAGCAGGCCTTACAGTTTGATTGGTGTAAAAGTGAAAGTTTGACAGTACACCGAGGCCACGCCCTTTTATGTAAAATCATGTAGAGTACAACGAAAGATCTTAAACATGTCTAAAACACACTGACACTGAGTTTGCAATGATTACATGAACAGGGTCTCAGGGAAGTACGTTAAAATAGGAAGACTGAAAATGCAAAATTTGGTCATTATTTATACATTCAAAAAATGATGGTGGACTTCCTTTTGGGTTTTGACCATGGGCACTGCGGCATTTTATGTAAGTCCTGACATGGTTAATATGCAGAAAAAATGTCATGCATGTCAGGGAAAAAACCTCTGGGGGGGGCCTTTTGAAAGAATTTCATGGGAGTGCACGAGACATCAAGGTTTGACAGTACACCATGGCCACGCCCTTTTATGTAGAATGTTGGTTCCACATAACTTTGGATATGTAACATGTCTAGAACACACTGACAGTAATTACGTAATGATCGGATAAATGGTGGCTCGGGGAAATACGTTCAAATAGGTAGCCTGTGAAATGCAAAATTGAGGCATTTTTTTACACACAAAAAAAAATGATGGCGGACTACCTGTCAGTTTTTGAATATGGGTGCCAGAGGATTTTATGTAGGTCCTGACATGGTTAATGTGCTTGAAAATTGTTATGCATGTTCGTGAAAAAATTTCTATGGAGAGGCCTTTTGGAAAGGTTAAAAGTGGCGCGACGAGACATCAAAGTTTGACCGCACGCCACGGCCACGCCCTTTGAGTTTTGGAAGAGTAGAGCACAATTTAATATGTTGAACATGTGTAGAACACAGTAACACTGAGTTTTGATCAAGCGGATGAGCGCTTTCGAACAAGTTACTTCAAATAGGTGTCCTGTAAACGATCGAAAATCGCGTTTTTTTGACTTTCAAAAAATCCTACTGGACTTCCTGTTGGATTTCGAGTATGGGTGCAAAAGGGTTTTTTGTTGGTCTTGGCAAGATGGATATGCATAGAAAAATTCAGAATTGTAGGTTCAACGTGCCGCCGGGGCTGAGTGTTTGAAATATTATAGGGGGCGCCACTGAGCCATTAAGCCACGCCCACTCATTTTAATAATACAAAAAGTTTGACTTCACCACCAGGATTATATGTATGACGTTTCGGGAGTGTAGGACAATGTTAAGCCTGTGAAAAAACTACTTCCTGTTTGATGGCGAACGATACGTCCGTAGAATGACAGCGTTGGACGTAGGCGTTTGAGCTTGAAAGTCTTGTATGGCCAAGGTGTTAGCGTGGTCCACAACAATTTTGAGGGGGAATTGAGCTACTGTGCAGCAATGGCTAGTGGTGATTGAAAAGTAGTGACTTCCTGTTGTCAACAGGTGGCGCTGTGACTTATCAAAAAATTTCAATCATGGATATGTTCAGGGCAGGCTATATATCATGCATGATTTTTTTGGTAATGATTGATGACTCCCCATTAGAGTTATAAGCATTTAATTTTTTGACAATGTGCCAAAACGCACGTGAAACTTTGAACGCACGCCACGGCCACGCCCTTTGAGTTTTGGAAGAGTTGAGCACAATTTAATATGTTGAACATGTCTAGAACACAGTAACACTGAGTTTTCGTCAATCGGATGAACGCTTTCGAACAAGTTAATTCAAATAGGTGACCTGTGAAACGGCAATTTGAGCCATTTTGAGCCATTTTTTTAAAATTCAAAAAAATATGGCGGACTTCCTGTAATGTTTTGACTATGGGTGTAAGAGGATTTTATGTAGGTCCTGACATGGTTAATGTGCATACAAATTGTCATGCATGTACGACAAAAAAACATCTATGGGGAGGCCTTTTTGAAAATTACAAGAGGGCGCCACTGAGCCATTTTGCGAACTTATTTTACGAAAATGCGAAAATATCAAATTTTTCGCCAGACCTGATGACCTTGCACATTTTGGTGAGTTTTCGTTCACGTTCAGGCCCTCAAAAGTGGCTTCAAAGAGGAGGAAGAATAAAAAAAAAAATAAAAAAAAGAAAAATAATCATTTGGGTTCCAATAGGGTCCTACGCACTTGTCAGTGCTTCGGTCCCTAAAAATAATCACAAGGGATCCAAGAGGGTCCTACGCACTTGTCAGTGCTTCGGGCCCTAATAATCACAAGGGATCCAAGAGGGTCCTACGCACTTGTCAGTGCTTCGGGCCCTAATAAGCAAGAGGTAAGTACTCAGTAAACACTATAATAACATATGTACAAGGTAGAGATAAACAGTATTTACATGATGAATTTACAGGTGTTGAACAGGTAGTGCACGGTGTATGTATTAGTGTGTGGATAATTGCACGTATAGACATATTGCTTGTATATACAATTATAAATATATTGCACAGTTGACCGGTTAAAAGACAGATTGCACATTAAATAAATAAGTAAATAAGTCCAGTGTACAAGTATACAATGTGCGCCTCTTAGAGAGATGCGTTGTAAAGTTTGTGTCACGGTGAGAATGAGGAGGTGGAGGACCCAATTGCAGATAACAAAAAAGATTTATTTAAACTAAAAAAGGCAAGGCCAAACAAAACTTACTACACAAGAAAAATCCAAAAAGGTAGCCACGAGGAATCACTGGGAGACAAATACGACGACATTCTACAAACAACAAACGACAATGAACCGACACAGAGGGGAAGAAACACAGAGACTAAATAGACACAGGGGTAATCAACACAGGTGAGACTAGTTAGACAGGTGAAACAAACAAAACACAGGTGAGTACAATCAGGGCAATCAGAACAGGGGAAACACAGAGACAGGAATTAAGACAACACTTAAGACAACAAAATAAATCATAGAACACTGAAAGCACACAGAATGTAACAAAACACAGAGAGACACAAGGAGAAGAAAATACAAAATAAAACAGGAAACACTAAAGACAACACTAGGAAACATTAACACACAGGGAAACAAGCAACACTAGGGAAAAAGAGAAATAAAACCAAAAACTAAACTAAACTCCAAAATACAAACTAAACAAAGACCAAATCATGACATAACCCCCCCCTCAAGGGACGGATCCCAGACGTTCCAAAACGTCAATAAACCAAAACAGGGTGGGTGGAGGGGGTCCGGAGGAGGGACTCCGGACTCTCAGGCGGACGGCCTGGAGGCAGGGCACATAGCCCGGACAGTTCGGGAGGGCGGCCAGGAGGCCGGCCCAACAAGGAGAACAGTTCAGGGGGGCGGCCGGGAGGCCGATCAAACACGGGGAACAGTTCAGGGGGACGGCCAGGAGGCCGACCAAACACAGGAGACAGTTCAGGTGGGCGGCCAGGAGGCCAACCAAACACAGGAAACAGTTCAGGTGGGCGGCCAGGAGGCCAACCAAACACAGGAAACAGTTCAGGTGGGCGGCCAGGAAGCCGACCAAACACAGGAAACAGTTCAGGTGGGCGGCCAGGAGGCCGACCAAACACAGAGACCAGCTCAGGGGGAGTCCGAAGGCCTTCTGACGATGGGGCAGGAGTCTGCAGGACCCCAGACGAGTGCTCAGGAAGCTGCGGAGTCGGCAGGACCTCTGACGGAGACACGAGAGTGGGCAGATCCTCCAACTTGGAAACGGGTGTTGGCAGGGCCTCGCACAGAGACATAGGAGTGGGCAGATCCTCCAACGGAGAAACAGGAGCGGGCACAACCTCCAACTTGGAAACGGGTGTTGGCAGGGCCTCCCACCGAGACATAGGAGTGGGCAGATCCTCCAACGGAGAAACAGGAGTGGGCAGAACCTCCCACTGAGAAACAGGAGTGGGCAGGACCTCCAACTTGGAATCAGGTGTTGGCAGGGCCTCCCACCGAGACATAGGAGTGGGCAGATCCTCCAACGGAGAAACAGGAGTGGGCAGAACCTCCCACCGAGAAACAGGAGTGGGCAGGACCTCCAACTTGGAATCAGGTGTTGGCAGGGCCTCCCACAGAGACACAGAAGTCGGCCGGACCGCCGAGTGTACATCAGGAGTCGGCCGGACCGACGAGGGTACGTCAGGAGTCGGCCGGACCGACGAGGGTACGTCAGGAGTCGGCCGGACCGACGAGGGTACGTCAGGAGTCGGCCGGACCGACGAGGGTACGTCAGGAGTCGGCCGGACCGCCGAGGGGACGTCAGGAGGGACGTCAGGAGTCGGCCGGACTGCCGAGGGGACGTCAGGAGTCGGCCGGACCGCCGAGGGGACGTCAGGGGTGACGTCAGGAATCGGCCGGACCGCCGAGGGTACGTCAGGAATCGGCCGGACCGCCGAGGTGACGTCAGGAATCGGCCGGACCGCCGAGGTGACGTCAGGAGTCGGCCGGACCGCCGAGGCGACGTCAGGAGGCGGCCGGACCGCCGAGGCGACGTCAGGAGGCGGCCAGACCGCCGAGGCGACGTCAGGAGTCGGCCGGACCGCCGACAGGGAATCCGCAGGAATCGGCCGGACCGCCGACAGGAAATCCGCAGAAATCCCCCTCTCTTCAACAGGGGGACTACGGAGCTCAGCAGTCACAGGCAGCAGAGGGCGCTCTGCAGGGACGCAGTGAGGCTGAGGCTCCCAGGCACCGGGAGGCAAAGTCACTGGGGAGCACAGGGGCAGAGTCACTGGAGCTCTGGGCAGCGAAGACTCGGGTGAGCTGGGCAGCGTAGACTCGGGTGAGCTGGGCAGCGTAGACTCGGGTGAGCTGGGCAGCGTAGACTCGGGTGAGCTGGGCAGCGTAGACTCGGGTGAGCTGGGCAGCGTAGACTCGGGTGAGCTGGGCAGCGTAGACTCGGGTGAGCTGGGCAGCGTAGACTCGGGTGAGCTGGGCAGCGTAGACTCCGGTGAGCTGAGCAGCGTAGACTCGGGTGAGCTGGGCAGCAACATGGGCTGAGGCCTGATTTGAGGCTTTTGCTGAGGCCTGTGCTGAGGCCTGGGTTGAAGCTGTGGCTTGGGCTGGTAGACAGGCTGCTGAGGTTGAGGCTTGAGCTGAGGCTTGAGCTGAGGCTTGAGCTGAGGTTTGAGCTGAGGCTTGAGCTGAGGCTTGGGTTGAGGCCTGGGCTGAAGCTTGTGTTCAGGCCCGGACTGAGGCTTGAGTTGAGGCTTGGGCTGAGGCTTGGATTGGCATGGCTGGGAAGAAGAGGAGAACAAGTCTCTTGTCCACTCAGGGAGAAAGTGCCTGAGCCATGGCCTTGAGTGAATCTCCTCTTGCGCTGCAAAAATAGCTGCCTCTCTCTCCTCGCCACAGCAAGCCATTTTAATGTCATTTCTAATGCACGTGAGGTTGTAAGTTACCTCACGTAGTTCTAAAGAAAAACATCCATCCGCTGGGTCCATAGCTGGTCGGTTCATTCTGTCACGGTGAGAATGAGGAGGTGGAGGACCCAATTGCAGATAACAAAAAAGATTTATTTAAACTAAAAAAGGCAAGGCCAAACAAAACTTACTACACAAGAAAAATCCAAAAAGGTAGCCACGAGGAATCACTGGGAGACAAATACGACGACATTCTACAAACAACAAACGACAATGAACCGACACAGAGGGGAAGAAACACAGAGACTAAATAGACACAGGGGTAATCAACACAGGTGAGACTAGTTAGACAGGTGAAACAAACAAAACACAGGTGAGTACAATCAGGGCAATCAGAACAGGGGAAACACAGAGACAGGAATTAAGACAACACTTAAGACAACAAAATAAATCATAGAACACTGAAAGCACACAGAATGTAACAAAACACAGAGAGACACAAGGAGAAGAAAATACAAAATAAAACAGGAAACACTAAAGACAACACTAGGAAACATTAACACACAGGGAAACAAGCAACACTAGGGAAAAAGAGAAATAAAACCAAAAACTAAACTAAACTCCAAAATACAAACTAAACAAAGACCAAATCATGACAGTTTGATGGCCACAGGCAGGAATGACCTCCTGTGGCGTTTTGTTGTGCATCGTGGAGGGATCAGTCTAGCACTGAATGTGCTCTTGTGTTTGACCAGCACGTCATGGAGTGGGTGTGGGGCATTGTCCAAGATGTTACGCAACTTCGCCAGCATCCTTCTCTCTGACACTGTCATCAAAGAGTCCAGCTCCACCCCAATGATGTCACTGGCCTTGCGGATCAGTTTGTTGAGTCTGTTTGAGTCCGCCGCTACCTTCAGCCTGCTGCCCCAACACGCCACAGCAAACAGGATAGCACTGGCCACCACAGACTCACAAAACATCCTCAGCATCGTCCTGCAGATGTTGAAGGACCTCAGCCTCCTCAGGAAGTAGAGGCGGCTCAGGCCCTTCTTGTAGACGGCATCAGTGTTCTTAGTCCAGTCCAGTTTATTGTCAATGTAAACTCCCAGGTATTTGTAATCCTCAACAGAGTCCACGTCGACCCCCCGGATGGAAACAGGGGTCACCGGTGCCTTCCTCCTCCTCAGGTCCACCACCAGTTCTTTAGTCTTTGCCACGTTGAGCTGGAGATGGTTCTGCTCACACCATGCAACAAAGTCACCCACCACAGTCCTGTACTCGGCCTCATCACCCTTGCTGATACATCCAACTACAGCAGAGTCGTCAGAAAACTTCTGAAGGTGGCAGGACACCGTGTTGTAGTTGAAGTCCGTGGTGTAGAGGGCCACTGTGGGGCCCCCGTGTTGCTGACCACCCTATCTGACACACAGTGTGTAAGGCCTACATACTGCGGTCTGCCAGTCAGGTAATCAACAATCCAGGACACGAGAGGAGCATCCACCTGCATTGTCGTCATCTTCTCACCCAGTAGAGCCGGTTGAATGGTGTCGAAAGCACTGGAGAAGTCAAAGAACATGACCCTCACAGTGCTGTCCGGCTTGTCCAGGTGAGCGTAGACACGGTTGAGCAGGAACACGATGGCATCCTCCACTCGCAGTTGCGGCTGGTAGGCGAACTGGAGGGGGTCTAATCGGGACCTGGCAATCGGCCGAAGCTGATCCAGGATCAGTCTCTCCAGAGTTTTCATGATGTGAGACGTCAGAGCCACCGTTCTGTAGTCCTTATTGCGCAGGGGCGCGGCGTCTTTGGTACAGGAACGATGCAGGACGTCTTCCACAGCACAGGGACTCTTTGTAGATTCAGGCTAATGCTGAAGACGTGATGGAGGACTCCACAGAGCTGGGGGGGCACAGGCTTTGAGCACCTTGGGGCTGACCCCATCTGGACCTGCAGCCTTGCCCGCGTGGAGTCTTGTCAGCTGTCTTCGCACATCTTCTGCGGTGAAATACAATGTGGAGGTGGCAGGAGTGAGGGGGGATGAATCATCTGATAAGAGAGGGCTGTTAGACTGGGGGCTCAAGGGGAGGGGGTGGTGAGAAGGACCCTCTCCTGAAGACAGGGGGCTTTGAGGAGGGGGAGGGGCAGTGGAGTGTCTGGTGCCTGCAGGCAGGCGGCAGAGGCAGGGGAGGGGGGGGAGCAGGGGCCATATCAAACCTATTAAAAAACAAGTTTAACTTATTGGCCCTGTCCACGCAGCCATCAACACCCCTGCTGTTTGTTGTCTTGAAGCCAGTGATGGTCTTCATGCCACTCCACACCTCCCTTGTGTTGTTTTGCTGGAGTTTTCGCTCCAGCTTCCTCCTGTAGCTGTCCTTGGCCTTCCTGATCTTCCCTTTCAAGACCACTTGAGTTTTCCTCACCTCCTCCTGATTTCCATCTCTGAAAGCCCTCTTCTTGGCATTCAGGATGGCCTTGATGTCCTTAGTTATCCACGGCTTGTTGTTAGAATAACAAAGGACAGTCTTTGCTGGGACAGTGCAGTCCACACAGAAGTTGATATAGTCCGTGATGCACTCTGTGAGCCCGTCGATGTCCTCTCCATGGTATGCCAGTCTGTCACCTCAAAACAGCCCTGCAGTGTGCCATAAGCCTCCTCAGACCATCTCCTAACTTCCTTTGTTGTGGCAGGCTTCCTATTCACCAGGGGTACATAGCAGGGGGTGAGGTGAATCAGGTTGTGATCCGACCTTCCCAGTGGGGGGAGGCTAGAAGAGCTGTATGCCTCTTTGACATTAGCATACAGCAGGTCCAGGGTCTTCTCCCCTCTGGTTGTGCAGTTCACATATTGTTTGTAGGTTGGCAATGTTTTGGCCATTGTGACATGGTTGAAGTCACCCGAGATCATATTTGGGGACTTGGGTGATCAGTCTGTGGTTTGTATACGACGGTGTGTATGACGTTACACGCCGCCGTTGGGTTAGCAGAGGGGGGTATATAAACAGCCAGCAGAATAACATGAGATATTTCCCTGGGCAAATAATATGGCCAGAGTCCCACAGTTAGCAGTTCAATGTCCGGGCAACAAACACGTTCTTTAATCGTTACGTGACCGGGATGACACCATCAGGTTGTTGACGAGGACGGCGAGCCCGCCGCCTTTCTTCTTACCACACTCGGTGGCATCCCGGTCGGCCCGGACAGTCTGGAAGCCGTCCAGGGAGACGTTGTCATCGGGGACGTCCTGATGTAGCCACGTCTCAGTAAAGCACATCAGGCTGCACTCCCGGTACTCCCGCTGACTCCTGGCTAACGCCGTTAGCTCGTCCATCTTGTTACCCAGGGACCTCACGTTACCCATGATGAGTGGGGAGACACGGCTTAAAACTCTTTTCTCTAAGTCTCAGTTTCCGCGGCCCCACAATCTTCCCTCGCTGTTTCTTTCCTCTTCGTCCTCTGTGTGTCTTAACTTTCCAAAAGTCCGCCGGGATATCCAGAGCAGTAGATGTTGTGGCCGGCATCAGCGCGAACAGCTGATCCCGACTATAAACAATACGGGGTTTCTCCGCAACAGTGGGGAGAATGAATGAGCGAGTTTCCATGTTGTAAACTGTCCAAAAACTCTCTCCAAAGGCGTAGATAGAGAGGGCACAGTTTAAAATAAGGTGCCACCAAAAAAGTAGAACAATAAAAGTAGAAATTAAAGAGTTAAGTATGAAAAAGGTTAGAAACGAGCAGAGCGACGCTAACAGGCAGCCTGCACGGTCCGCGCAGGTGCACAATCAGCACATATCAGGGTTAGTGAAGCCAGATAACAGAAAAACAACCTGGGTATGTTGAACTCGCTTCGTAGTATAGACCCCAGAAAAGGATTTCTGACAAGAAACAATAAGAATCTAAATATATTTATGACCTGACATGTGGAGGGTTTACTAAAGAACACAGAGAGACTGACCTCAGAGTCTCCAGTCGATAGTTTGGATTCTTCTCAAGATCACTCAGCAGCTTCACTTCTGAATATTGCAGCTTCTCGTTATACCTCAGGTCCAGCTCTCTCAGATAGGATGGGTTGGACTTCAGAGCTGAGGCCAGAGAAGAACAGCTGATCTCTGACAAACTGCAGCCCCTCAAACTGAATAAAAAATAAAAGATGTAAACGTAGATGACAGTGAGCTTTATGCACGAATGTGTGATGTTGTCCACATGAACACAATGATGTAATCATCTGTTCATTCCAACATTGAAGGACTTTATTAGGATGCATTAAAACTTTAGTTCTTCCTGATCGTTCTTAGATTCAAACACTCAAAGCTCCTGTGAGGAACTTTCATAACGTGTCCGTTTTGGCGCCCCCTGTGGACAAAGTGAAACCTCTTCTCTCTTTACTGATCTTGTCCTGTACAGTATTCCCTAACAAAAAACTCCTCATGCTTTCTCTACAAAGTACAAGTCAGTGTGAATCTCTTCTGTAGGAAATGTAAAGAAAGGCTTTTCCAGACAGCGTCCTGTGTTTCTCCTCATGTGACAGCGACCAGCTGGAAACAGGCAGACTTTCAAAAGGACTTTATAATGCTGTTGTTCTCATTGGGCCTCATTCACTAACAGTGCGTACGCACAAATCTGTTCTTAAACCGTACGTACAAACGTTTGAAGCACAAATCTGAGATTCATCAATATATTCTTACTTGAATTTGTTCTACTCTGTAAACACAATTTAGAACCTCCTGAGACCATGCGTACGCACAAATGACTGACCAGCTTTCTCAGATAATGTACACTCTTAACTAAATGCATGACACATTAAACATACATTCAGTAAAAATAATATATATATATAAATGTATTTTAATTTTTGAAAAGACAAGAATTAAAAAGGTTAATAAACTAATGCATTGACTAAATGTATGACGTAATGAAACGTCATGAAATGCCTTTTTATCCTTTAATATAAAATCTTAAATCTAATCGTCGACCTCTCTCACTAATACTGCCATGAAACATCTGTTACTAAAACCAGCTGATTCATTGAAGCTTATTTAAGAGCATGAAGAGAACATGATGGGGATTTACGTCTCAATGTGTAAAGATCCAGCCTTGCTGAAAGATATTGCAGCCGGTGCCTTCAGAAGAGAGCGCATCAGACCGTCACAACATGTGACGAGTGTGACGAGTGACTGATCAGCTGATTCTGACTGCCAATGCACGTACAGCTGCAACTATGTTATTCACTGTAACAGCATCTAAGCCCCAAGACACACCGCTCTTTTTTACCTTTTGGGGCCATCTCTTGAAACTTCTACGTGTCTGATACACCAATCGGATGTCCTTATATGGGGAGATGGGGGTGTGGTAGTACGCTGATTGCAGGTTGCGGGCAGGCGCCTGACGATTTAGAATGATTCTGATTCACTAACATACGCATGGTGGTGAGAACAAAATTGGCTGGTACGCACGTGTCATGAATCCGACGGTGATTTTGCGCATGCACTTATTTTATGTGAAGAATAAGAACATTTCTACGCACATTATTAGTGAATGAGGCCCAATGACTTTAGTCAATCATCAAGAGAAATCCAGATTACATTCAGTGTGTTTCATCAGCAGATCAAACCTCCTCACAGTACGTTTAAATCACAGAGTTGAGTTTAATATATGATCATAAAAAAACATGAACGGTATGAAAGAGAGGAAGAATGATCCATAAACAGATGTACTTCAAATCTCTTGAAAAGTGGACTCTCATGAAGAATGATTAGGTCCAGCATATATGACAATAAAATAAGACAATCCACAGCCATCCAAACACATGTCCCGTCATTATTGGATCTGTTACTAAAGGACAGTTCATGGAGGTTTGTCAGAGTCCTCTCTACAATCCTAAATGTCTTTGTGCTGCTCTTCACTGGATCTGTGTATTTCATATGGAGCTTGTTTGGAAGTTAAAGGTGATGAGAGGCTCATGAACTGTTTGTGATTATCACCACACATTCTTTAAACCTGTGAGCCGTACAGGAAGCTGTTCTTAGATCAGAGGCACGACCATCTAACAATCTAATGAGTCATGAAGGCAGGCAGGAAAAACACAACATGACGCCCAGAAACATGTGATTAGCAGACCCTCTTCAGTGGACTCAGGAGGTCAGTGGGGGCTGGGAGCAGAGCTGCTGCTAATGTTAGCTTGTTTCATGGTGCTCAGCTTGTTTTTAGGTTAGGATTCACACAGTGTTCATCATTCCTGAGGTGTTGAACAGAAGCACAGACTCAAAGAAAGAAAAGGTGTCTGACCTCAGAGTCTCCAGTCTGCAGTTTGGACTCTGCAGATAATCACACAGCAGCTTCACTCCTGAATCCTGGAGCTTGTTGTTGGAGCTCAGGTCCAGCTCTCTGAGATGGGAGGGGTTGGACTTCAGAGCTGAGGCCAGAGAAGAACAGATGATCTCTGACAAACTGCACCACCTCAGTCTGAATAAAAGAAGAATAAAAATCATGTATAATCCACTCACATGTGTTCAGGTTGTGATGAGTATCTCAACATCACTTTGTCCTGATGAATCAAGTTTTCTCTAAATGATTAGAGGACCATTTCTGATTGTGTATTCACTAAATCTAAATCCTCCAAATGTCAGCACAACATTCATCCAGCTGTTCATGTGCACAGATGAAGAACAGGCTGCTGATCTCAGTCAGCTCTGTGATGTTAGTACATTTATCAAATCACACATTATTGAATCACAAGTCTTCATGATTTCACTTCTTAACAGAACCAGAGGAAACCAGAGGCTTCATGTGCACCTTGTTCAACTTTACTTCACATAGTCAGAAAAACATTTTCGCATCACATTTCTAAATTATTCAGCAACTTGAAAAACAATGGAGGATGTGGATTGAAATGACTCAAATGAATGACACAGTCAGTGATCTGACCTCAGAGTCTCCAGTCTGCAGTTTGGACTCTGCAGATAATCACTCAGCAGCTTCACTCCTGAATCCTGCAGCTTGTTCTCACTCAGGTCCAGCTTTCTGAGATGGGAGGGGTTGGACTTCAGAGCTGAGGCCAGAGAAGAACAGCTGATCTCTGACAACCTGCAGTCACTCAATCTGAATAAAGAATAAAAGATGTAAATGTAGATGACAGTGAGCTTTATACATGAATGTGTGATGTTGTCGACATGAACACACTGATGTGATCATCATCTGTTCATTCCAACATTGAAGGACTTTATTAGGATGCATTAAAACTTTAGTTCTTCCTGATCCTTCTTAGATTCAAACACTCAAAGCTCCTGTGAGGAACTTTCATAACGTGTCCGTTTTGGCGCCCCCTGTGGACAAAGTGAAACCTCTTCTCTCTTTACTGATCTTGTCCTGTACAGTATTCCCTAACAAAAAACTCCTCATGCTTTCTCTACAAAGTACAAGTCAGTGTGAATCTCTTCTGTAGGAAATGTAAAGAAAGGCTTTTCCAGACAGCGTCCTGTGATTCTCCTCATGTGACAGCGACCAGCTGGAAACAGGCAGACTTTCAAAAGGACTTTATAATGTTGTTGGTCTCATTGACTTTAGTCAATCATCAAGAGAAATCCAGATTACTTTCAGTGTGTTTCATCAGCAGATCAAACCTCCTCACAGTACGTTTAAATCACAGAGTTTGTTTTGATATATGATCATAAAAAAACATGAACGGTATGAAAGAGAAGAAGAATGATCCATAAACAGATGTACTTCAAATCTCTTGAAAAGTGGACTCTAATGAAGAATGATTAGGTCCAGCATATATAACAATAAAATAAGACAATCCACAGCCATCCAAACACATGTCCCATCATTATAGACTGCCACAGGAATGAGTCCTAAAACCAGGAAGTGAGTTAGCATTTTAGCGCCATGGGTTCCTAACTTTAAAAGTCAATGGGGATTTTGAATGGGTTTGTGGTTAGACGCCTGAAATAAGGTCTGTGGTTAACACTAACTTAAGAGATGTTGGGCGTTTTGTTAGACGAGATAAACTACGTTAGATAAGACCCCAACTTGTGAATTTTAAAGTTTTTACGCGTACTAAAAACGGCGGTTGCTAACAAGTGGCTAAATGAGACTACAGTGGTAGTCGGGGACATTAAACGTCATCACGCCGGGAACTCTCTCACTAGTCCGCCTTACAGCATCTAGTCATGTTTTTCAGTGCTCTTGCGAATATTAGGTTAATAAACAACTTATTAAGCTACGGTTTCACTAGCTTGTCAAAACCGCTGATTAGATCGATGAAGCATAACGGCAGTGACGTTAAAGTCAACCGACCGTGGTGTAGTTAGCTTGTAGCATAACGTTAGCTTTTTACTTCTCTCGGCTGCATTAACACTTCAAACTTCATAAAAGTGGTGTTCATTTGTAAAGATTATCCTGCTGAACAAAACGCCTACGCATCAGAAATGTGTGTTAGCCACAGAGCTTATTTTCTGCAATGATCCAAAATCCAATGCAAAAATCCCATAGGTGAATTCTCGTTAGAACCCATGGCGATGCTACTTCTGGGTTGGCTTACAAAAATACGTCATCACTTTTGCAGTCTATTGGATCTGTTACTAAAGGACAGTTCATGGAGGTTTGTCAGAGTCCTCTCTACAATCCTAAATGTCTTTGTGCTGCTCTTCACTGGATCTGTGTATTTCATATGGAGCTTGTTTGGAAGTTAAAGGTGATGAGAGGCTCATGAACTGTTTGTGATTATCACCACACATTATCTAAACCTGTGAGCCGTACAGGAAGCTGTTCTTAGATCAGAGGCACGACCATCTAACAATCTAATGAGTCATGAAGGCAGACAGGAAAAACACAACATGACGCCCAGAAACATGTGATTAGCAGACCCTCTTCAGTGGACTCAGGAGGTCAGTGGGGGCTGGGAGCAGAGCTGCTGCTAATGTTAGCTTGTTTTATGGTGCTCAGCTTGTTTTTAGGTTAGGATTCACACAGTGTTCATCATTCCTGAGGTGTTGAACAGAAGCACAGACTCAAAGAAAGAAAAGGTGTCTGACCTCAGAGTCTCCAGTCTGCAGTTTGGACTCTGCAGATAATCACACAGCAGCTTCACTCCTGAATCCTGCAGGTTGTTGATGCTCAGGTCCAGCTCTCTGAGATGGGAGGGGTTGGACTTCAGAGCTGAGGCCAGAGAAGAACAGCTGATCTCTGACAAACTGCACCACCTCAGTCTGAATAAAGAATAAAAGAAGAATGAAAATAATGTATAATCCACTCACATGTGTTCAGGTTGTGATGAGTATCTCAACATCACTTTGTCCTGATGAATCAAGTTTTCTCTAAATGATTAGAGGATCATTTCTGATTGTGTATTCACTAAATCTAAATCCTCCAAATGTCAGCACAACATTCATCCAGCTGTTCATGTGCACAGATGAAGAACAGGCTGCTGATCTCAGTCAGCTCTGTGATGTTAGTACATTTATCAAATCAGACATTATTGAATCACAAGTCTTCATGATTTCACTTCTTAACAGAACCAGAGGAAACCAGAGGCTTCATGTGCACCTTGTTCAACTTTACTTCACATAGTCAGAAAAACATTTTCGCATCACATCTCTAAATTATTCAGCAACTTGAAAAACAATCGAGGATGTGGATTGAAATGACTCAAATGAATGACACAGTCAGTGATCTGACCTCAGAGTCTCCAGTCTGCAGTTTGGACTCTGCAGATAATCACACAGCAGCTTCACTCCTGAATCCTGCAGCTTGTTGTTACTCAGGTCCAGCTCTCTGAGATGGGAGGGGTTGGACTTCAGAGCTGAGGCCAGATAAGAACAGCTGTTCTTTGACAAACTGCAGAGATTCAATCTGAATAAAGAATAAAAGATGTAAATGTAGATGACAGTGAGCTTTATGCATGAATGTGCGATGTTGTCCACATGAACACACTGATGTGATCATCATCTGTTCATTCCAACATTGAAGGACTTTATTAGGATTAGGGATGTAAAGATTAATCGTGAGGCAGTTAAAAATCGATTCACAGCTGTCAAGGTTTACATCGATACTCTGAAAAATAAATCGCAGTAACAGCGTCCGAAATTAACACCCGCCAAGCGCCAAATGCGGGTAGATTTTCAGTTTGGCGAGTACATTTCAGAGGGTTATCCGCCACAGGGCGGGTAAATGTTTAACCATAAAGTAATAAAAACTATGCTATGAGTATTAAGCGCGTTTTATGTAGCTGCAGACTGTTCCCTACTTCTCCCTCTGCTGTCATGACTGTGAGCATCACACTGTGACACACCAACATACATTTCAGCGCAAGCGCACTATGGCAGGTGAATCCATTATAAAATCATGCGCACCAGTCCCTCACACGTGTACCTGCCTGCCTAACTTGCACTAAACTTACCTAATTATAGTAGTTAGGTGTAGTGGCAGGTGTGGTGTGAGTGAAGCTACAGTGGTCAGGCGCGCTTCACTATCAACTACCGTCTACGTGACATGTAACACTTAGAAAAAATTGCCGAAATATACATTATGAGACACGAAAGTTCAGTTTAAATGGTCTTTTAGTCTCTTTTTAATCAAAAACAAATAATCCAACGCGGCCGTTCGCTCCTCCGAAATAAACCTCAGTTCATCCCAAAAAAAGTAACCGAAGAAATCCAACAAAAAGTCCCTCGATCGCTGCTATACCAGAAAGAACAAGAAAAAGATCTCATGGGGAATTAGTAGGATGAATATCCCGGTCAGTCGGACCGTCTTTGTTTCATGCAGAAAACGAGTTATAGTTTAGCTATATTCTTAAACATTTAACACAATATAAACATTTACTTTGAATAATGAATAAGAAACGGTGAATATCCTGTTCTTTCTCTGGATAAGCCTTAAAAGAGCGCAGAGAGAGAGAGAGAGAGAGAGAGAGCGAGAGAGAGAGGGGTTAGCTAGAAAAACTCTCAGGTGTAGCAGCACATGTGACGACATACCGCTTCGCACACGCTCTGCACTGCACAGCTTACTGAGCTGCACGCGCGTACACGCCACACAGGCCTTAGCGCCTGGCAATTTTTTCTAAGTGTTACATGTCACGTAGACGGTGCTCGATAGTGAAGCGTGCCTGACCACTGTAGCTTCACTCACGCCACACCTGCTTCTACCTGTGACTAACATATTTTAGTTTGTTAGGTGTCATCCAGGTGTGGCGTGTGTGTGCATACACTTTAAAGTGTGGCGTTAGGTGTGGTGTCAGCGAACGTGTTAACGTGTTAACGCAGATCATACACACGTGGACGCGACTTGTGCATTGTGCCCGTGTAACCATTATAAGTCTATGGAAATTGTAGGTGTAGTGTCAGACGTTGGTCAGATCGCAGAGGTCTTTGCAGGCGCAGGGTATGCGTTTGAGTGACTGGTGCGCATGAATTTAGAATGGATCCACCCCCCATAACGCACACACTTACATACACACACACACATTGGAGCTCCAGCCACCACACGCGGCGCGCCCCTTTTAACTTTTAGTGCATCAGCACACAGTTGATCTGTGATCCGTACGGACCGAAACGGGAACACAGGTGATCCGGTCAAACGGACGGTTGGACTTTTCTCCGTTCACGCTCACCGTGTCTGCAGCTAACATAACAATAGCAACGTCATCTCACAGTCGCTGTAGTCTCAGTCTGTGAACGTCTCCACTCAGACTCTGTGAAACAGCGCTGCGTTATAAACACTGCAGATATAGTGCACGCTAAATGCACGCGCAGCAGGAGCAGTCAGAGATACACACGTCTAATAATGAACAGGCTGATTATATTAAGTGTCTAATATTGTCAAAGATAATGAAGAGAAAACTTGTTCTGTGGAATAATAATGTATTATTCTCTGATGGATTTTAGTTTTTAGTCTACCCTAATCCTAACCCTATTTTTTAAATTTCTCAACTTCCTGATCTGATAAAATTATCGAATCTGTGACTTTAATCTGTGATTGAGTCAACAAAACATAATGCCTTCTCAATTAAAGGTACAGTACGTAGAATTGCATGCTAATGTTTACATTCAAATATCTAACTTCAATTAAAAATGGACTAAACCCATGTTATATATATTTTTTAGTTGAGTACTTACATCACCTCAAATATTTCCAAAAGTTATCAAAGCCAGAGAAATCTGTAATTTTAGAGTTGTAACGGGACGTGTCTTTTAGGCGGCCGCCATGATGAGCCACCACGATAGACCCGAAATGTTGATCGTTGTCAAGGAAACACTGGATGTTATGTCAAAGACCGCTGTATAAGCTAGCGCTTATTTTACATACTGTACGTCTAAATGTACTGTAACAGATGAGTATGTGACAAAAAACACAATTTGTTATTTCGGCCGTTATAATATAGTAATATGGTGAGCGTCAGCAGCTGTAGAGCAGAGGCGGTTTGTTGTAACAAGCAGGCGTTACCATGGCAGCTGCAGAGCCAAACTATACTAACAAGCAGGTTTGTAGTCCAGCTCGCCCAAAAGAGTGTTAGAGCCAAAGAGATTACGAGGTGCATTGGTGTTTTCATGAAAAAATTAAAGGAATCTTTTTTAGTCATAATTTGTCTTCAGTCTCATTTTGTTAAAATAAATCGTGAGAGAATCGTCTCGTATCGGGAGTTGAGTGAATCGTTACATCCCTACTCTTTACTGATCTTGTCCTGTACAGTATTCCCTAACAAAAAACTCCTCATGCTTTCTTTGAACTCTACAAAGTACAAGTCAGTGTGAATCTCTTCTGTAGGAAATGTAAAGAAAGGCTTTTCCAGACAGCGTCCTGTGATTCTCCTCATGTGACAGCGACCAGCTGGAAACAGGCAGACTTTCAAAAGGACTTTATAATGTTGTTGGTCTCATTGACTTTAGCCAATCATCAAGAGAAATCCAGATTACTTTCAGTGTGTTTCATCAGCAGATCAACCTCCTCACAGTACGTTTAAATCACAGAGTTTGTTTTGATAAAGTATCATGAAACAACAATACACTGTCTTAAAAAAGAGGAAAGAAGACTAATACACACACACACACTGTGTCTGTGTATTTCATATTGAGCCTGTATGGAAGTCAAAAAACAGTGATTAGCAGACCCTCTTCAGTGGACTCAGGAGGTCAGTGGGGGCTGGGAGCAGAGCTGCTGCTAATGTTAGCTTGTTTTATGGTGCTCAGCTTGTTTTTAGGTTAGGATTCACACAGTGTTCATCATTCCTGAGGTGTTGAACAGAAGCAAAGACTCAAAGAAAGAAAAGGTGTCTGACCTCAGAGTCTCCAGTCTGGAGTTTGGACTCTGCAGATAATCCCACAGCAGCTTCACTCCTGAATCCTGCAGCTTGTTGTGGCTCAGGTCCAGCTCTCTGAGATGGGAGGGGTTGGACTTCAGAGCTGAGGCCAGAGAAGAACAGCTGGTCTCTGACAAACTGCACCACCTCAGTCTGAATAAAAGAAGAATAAAAATCATGTATAATCCACTCACATGTGTTCAGGTTGTGATGAGTATCTCAACATCACTTTGTCCTGATGAATCAAGTTTTCTCTAAATGATTAGAGGATCATTTCTGATTGTGTATTCAATAAATCTAAATCCTCCAAATGTCAGCACAACATTCATCCAGCTGTTCATGTGCACAGATGAAGAACAGGCTGCTGATCTCAGTCAGCTCTGTGATGTTAGTACATTTATCAAATCAGACATTATTGAATCACAAGTCTTCATGATTTCACTTCTTAACAGAACCAGAGGAAACCAGAGGCTTCATGTGCACCTTGTTTTCAATCTTCATGAAGAGTTTTAACTTTTCTCCACATTATCAGAAATATCTGCATGAAGATGATTCCTAAATCTGGAATACTTTGACAGGATAGAGAGACGTTATCAAAACTCAATCTAAACTGGCTTTAAATCAGCGATACTCAACCCATGGCTCTCGGGCCAGTACAAACTACAAACTCATCACACACTCCCGGTCTTCACCTGCACAGCCAGAGGCCGCCTTCACCACACTTCTATCCGTCCTAGGAGCTCTCACAGGCGGACAAACTCATCACACACTCCTGCTCTCAGGCAGTGCCTGCTGAGACTGTCGTTTGTAGGATGGAGAATGAGACACACAGACTCCTTCACAGACTCTCACATGTGTATGACCACTTACCTCCTCTGTAAACATTATGCTGGTAAATATCCAGTGTTTCAGGGGCCATGTTGATGCTCGTTTGTGTACGTACAAGCACGTATGGCGAGCACGCGAGGGAGAGCGGGCAACAGGTTACTGGTGCAGTTCACCTGACGGCCATGCGGTATCGCTACAAACGCAGTATTTTTGAAAGTTACATATAGCACCTTTAAGTAAGGTTTGTTTTTAGTTAAGTTCATGGATTTCAACTGAACATCTTAAAGGTAGAGTAATACTTCCACCATGTGGTCAGTATTTTCTTAGATGCAGAAGACTTTTAAACATATATTTAGACTAAGTATAATCATATTGCCTGTTATCATATATAGAGGGTAACATAAGTATATTATCTTTTCTATGTTTTCATACTATTGCATTTCCTCTGATTCATTGATTAACAGTGTACTTTGAATTACAGATTTAAAGAAGAATATTTTCCTGAATGTTTAGAGATTACTCTAACAATGTTCAAACTCTAGTTAAATATGGTGACGTCATAAAGCCTTTTATTTTCGCGTTTTCTTTTTTGAGTTTAGTAAGTAAAATCAAGTAATTCAACTCTTCAACGCCTGTTTCCTCTCTCCCTTGGAAGTGCACGCCCCTCTCTGCCCCTTGCAGAGATGTACAAACAACTTCTCAGGAGTTGTCAAGTCAGTTGTTCATTGTTTGTTGAGTTGAGTTGTCTTGTGTTTAAGTCTACTTTGTTTTTCGTCCCGTGAAGTCGTCTTTTTTGATTCTCAAGAGAATGATCTGCTGGTCTGATTGCTTCTCTTAGGATATCATCTTTTTCTGTTTTTATTTTTCACTGACTTTACAGCAACCTTATTTTTATTCACATTTGCAACACTCAATTGTGATCTTAATTCAAATTGTTCCTTTTTCTTAACACAGATTTAATTCAACTTTGGTTTTCGATCAAAAGTTTGTTTTTCATAAAGCCATTTCAATAAAATTTGTTGTCAATATTGAGCGTGCTCAATTTGGGTTTACAATTATTTCATTTTCAGCTAAATTCTTTTCATTCATTTTAAGCTTCTAATAGCTTCTGATAGTATTAACTATTACCTTCCCTCTCAGCTTAGAACTTTTGCTCAAACTCATTAACCAAATATATGAATCCATTTTATTGTATTTTATTGATATCAATCATTTCAATTTTGATTTTAATTTAATTTTTTTTAATTTAAATTTTTAAATTTTATTTTTTTTATTGTTTTTGCTAATTAGACAGATGCTAGACATGGACACCTCTGCCCACTCAGAACCAGCTCACATAGATGACCCAATGAAAACATTTGAGTCTGTTTTGATGGGCATGACGGAGCCCTTGTTACCTGGGTATATCGCTGAAGTAGAAGTAACTAACCCCTATCTCCTTCATGGCATGATGTCAGAACTGGTTGTAGCATCCTTAGATCAAACTCGCAAAGGTATAGACTTAACTAAGATTTTAGGAAGAATGGCCATTGTCATGGCAGCCCAGGAAAAGCATGCCCACACACTGTTAGAAAGAGTAACAGAAAGTCATGCACTACTGCAGCAGGAGAATAAATCCCTCAAATTGCAGATTAAAGAGAAAGACCAGTCCTTAATTAGGGCTGAGAAGCTCATCGCAGAGTTTCAGGATGCCGACACCCTCCCACAGGAAACAGGTGAGGAGGTTAACTATGAGCTCAAACGCGCTCTTCAGGAGAAAGAAAATGTGTGAGATTCGATCAAGGATCAACTCACAGTGACTGTCAAACATCTTGACAGGTCGGATGGCCTCCTCATAGAGGCTCAAGAAGAGATCAACACCTTGATGAATCAGGTAAGTCATGTTCAGCAACAGAAAAGGATGAAAGAGGAAGAACTAGCGTACGTCCAAAGAGAATTACAATTCTCTCTTGAACCAGATCGCCGCCAACAGGGATAATGGGATGAGTCTCTCTCCGACAAAAAGGACATCATCCCTCCAAGGGGGGCGTCCTCTCCATCTGGCCTTTCAGCCGTACCAGGTGATCTTCCTTGGACTCAAGGTATCGGACCTGTTCTTCATAACAGGGGGGAGCCAGCTCCACGCCCAGGATCCCTTACGTCCATTGGTCACCGGCTCTTTCGAGGTCCCACATTTCAAGACCTGAGCAAAATAGCTCGTAACATAATCCGCTTCAAGCCTAGTAGCTAAGGCAGTCTTGATACCAGCCTGTACTTGAAGGACATCGACTACTACCTGCGAAAATTCCCAGGCGCTACAATCGATGACAAAACTTACCTGATCAGGATAACATCCAGCCGGAACATCAGTAGCTTCATAGAGCCCCAGCCCGACCATGTCAGCAATGATTACAACTTGCTTTGTCAAGCCTTGACAGAAGAATTTTCAGACTACTTTTCTCCGACAGGGCTAGCTGCTGCTCTTGCAGTCAAACAAGAAAGAACTGAGTCTCCTCAGCAGTTCTACAACCGCTTAAGACAAGCTTACATTGGGTCCAAAAACAAACCATGGATGAAGGAAGACTTGAACTTCAAAGTCCTTATTTAGTTAGTCTCACCTGTGTCTTGTTAGTCTCACCCGTGTCTTGTTAGTCTCACCCGTGTCTGGTTAGTCTCATCTGTGTCTTGTTGGTCTCACCTGTGTCTTGTTAGTCTCACCTGTGTCTTGTTGGACTCACCTGTGTCTTGTTAGTCTCACCCGTGTCTGGTTAGTCTCACCCGTGTCTTGTTAGTCTCACCTGTGTCTTGTTGGACTCACCTGTGTCTTGTTAGTCTCACCTGTGTCTTGTTGGACTCACCTGTGTCTTGTTAGTCTCACCTGTGTCTTGTTGGTCTCACCTGTGTCGTGTTGGTCTCACCTGTGTCTCGTTAGTCTCACCTGTGTCTTGTTAGTCTCACCTGTGTCGTGTTGGTCTCACCTGTGTCTTGTTAGTCTCACCTGTGTCTTGTTGGTTTCACCTGTGTCTTGGTGGTCTCACCTGTGTTTGATTACCTGTGTCTGTTTAGTCCCTGTGTTTCTTCCCTTCTTTGTCAGTTGTCAGAGGTCTTCTTATGTGTTTTCCTCGTAGACTTTAAATCTTAGAAAGTTTTTGTTGGCCTTTTGGGGGTTGAGGGAGAGCTGTCTATATTTGTGTAACGTAATAATGTCCGTTAAATAATTTTGTTTTGGATGTTTGTGTATTACTTAATATTTGTGTAAGGACCCCCTTAAAGATGAGACGATGCATCTCAAGGGGCTAACCCTTAATACATTCAAATTCAAAAACTGTTTATATTATATACACATATATATATATACAGTATATATATTACAGTCAGTGATCTGACCTCAGAGTCTCCAGTCTGCAGTTTGGACTCTTCAGTCCAGCAGACAGCTTCACTCCTGAATCCTCCAGCTTGTTCCCACTCAGGTCCAGCTCTCTGAGATGGGAGGGGTTGGACTTCAGAGCTGAGGCCACAACGTCACAGTGAGTCTCAGAGAGTTCACAGAGAGAAAGTCTGTTGTGACACATTTAATAGAGAAATATTAGGTATAAAAGAAGCGTTTGATATTTACATCTCACGTCTGATGATTAAACAGTTTGTCCTGTTTGGTCTTAACTTTACACATCAGTGGAATCTGTCACTGACACAAAAAGTCTCATCACTGGTTTTCAAATCTGTACATTTTTCATCTTTCAACCGTTTACTAAATGTTGCAAATGAATGGAAACAAATGTAGTTTTATTTAGGATGACATCATGTCTATAGTGTGTGATCTATTCAGAGGACTCTCTCTGGATTAGAAAACCATTTGAAACTCATTGAACAGTAACTCTGGAGGAGGAGGATCTCATTCTCGTGCCATCTGGCTCACTTCTATAAACGGGAAAATACAGAGACTGCTGCCGAATGATCCAGAAATCAAACAAGTCAGCAAAGAATAAAATGTAGTGAAGTTAAGGATCTTCTGTAAGAACTGTTTTAATGTGATCTTCCTGCTGAGTTTTGAAGAGATGATGCTCATGATTGATTTGTAATGCCTGCAGAGGCTGGAAGGGGGCGCTCACAGCATCTGATATCTCCCTTTTCAGGGATTAACACTATCAGACATCTCAGTCACTTCTTTGGGAATTCCCTCCTGAATGTGTTCACAAAAAAAGACTATCAAAGCAATTTTTGAACTCACGGCAAAAAAGCTAAAAAACTACGACTGAATATTTTTCCTGAACATTAACAGAGGAACAATATTTGGTGACCAGTGGGGAAAAAAATAAGTAAATTAGTACATGACACTGATTTATAATGCTCATCACATCTGGACTTACTTTGCCTTCCTGCAGTTCCTCACAGCTGGAATCAGTCTTAATCGTCCCTGGTCTGATGTCTTGTATTTGTTCAGTTCCAACTCATCCAGAACCTCCTCAGACATCTGCAGCAAGTAGGCCAGAGCAGAGCAGTGGATCTCAGACAGTTCCTCCTCTGATCTGTTCTCTGACATCAGGAACTCTTGGATCTCCTGATGGACTGAGAGGTCGTTCATCTCCGTCAGACAGTGAAAGATGTTGATGCTTCTGTCAGGAGAGATATCGGTCTTCTTCTCCTTCAGGATGTTGATGACTCTCTTGATCATTTCTGGACTGTTGTCTGTCTGACCCAGCAGGCCTCCTAAGATTCTCTGGTTTGACTCCAGAGAAAGACCATGAAGGAAGCGAACAAACAGGTCCAGGTGACCGTTCTTACTTTCCAGGGATTTCACCATTGCTTCATTTAGGAGAACATCAAGAGTTGAATCTACATATTTTTCTCCCAGAAAAACCTCCAGTACTGTTGTGTTCCTGTTGGTGAAACAGTGGAACATGTAGACTGCAGCCAGAAACTCCTGAACGCTCAGATGAACAAAGCAGTAGACTGTTTTCTGGAAGATCACAAACTCTCTTTTGAAGATCTCTGTACAAACTCCTGAGTACACCGAGGCCTCTGTGACATCCAGACCACACCGCTCCAGGTCTTCTTGGTAGAACATGATGTTTCCGTCCTCCAGATGTTCAAACGCCAGCCTCCCCAGCTTCAGAAGAACTTCCCTGTCAGCTTCCATCAGCTCATGTGGACTCATCTGACATCCCTCATCATATTTGTGCTTCTTCCTCTTTGTCTGAACCAGCAGGAAGTGTGAGTACATGTCAGTCAGGGTCTTGGGCAGCTCTCCTCTCTGCTCTGTGCTCATCATGTGCTCCAGAACTGTGGCAGTGATCCAGCAGAAGACCGGGATCAGACACATGATGTGGAGGCTCCTGGATGTCTTGATGTGTGAGATGATTCTGCTGGACAGATCTTCATCACTGAACCTCCTCCTGAAGAACTCCTCCTTCTGGGCGTCAGTGAAGCCTCGTACTTCTGTTACCCTGTCAACACATGAAGGAGGGATCTGATTGGCTGCTGCAGGTCGAGAAGTTATCCAGATGAGAGCTGAGGGGAGCAGATTCCCCTTGATGAGGTTTGTCAGCAGTGGATTTAACGATGACTTCTGTGTGACATCAGTCACAACCTCCTTTTTGAAGTCCAATGACAGTCTGCTTTCATCCAGGCCGTCAAAGATGAACAACAGTTTACAGACAGCGAGCGTCTCTGCTGTGACCTTCTGTAATGTTGGATGGAAAACACGGAGCAGCTCAAGAAGACTGTACCGCTTATCTCTGATCAAGTTCAGCTCCCTGAATGAAAGCAGGATCACCAGACTGACGTCTTGGTTCTCTGAGCCCTCTGCCCAGTCCAGAGTGAACTTCTGCACTGTGAAGGTTTTTCCAACACCAGCGACGCCGTTTGTCAGAACCACTCTGATGGGTTTCTGTTGGTCGGGTTGAGCTTCTGTCTCGTGTTTCTGTTGGTCGGGTAAGGCTTTAAAGATGTCCTGGCACTTGATTGGAGTCTCATGGAGGGTCTTCTTTTTAGAGTCTGTCTCAATCTGTCTCACCTCATGTTGGGTGTTCACCTCTTCACTCTGCCCCTCTGTGATGTAGAGCTCAGTGTAGATCCTGTTGAGGAGGGTTCTACTTCCTGTTTCATTACTTCCTTCAGTCACATGTTCACATCTCGTCCTCAGACTGACCTTATGTTCATCTAAAACCTCCTGCAGATCTCTATCTACTGAAAGAGAGAATGATAGAATATGCTTATTACTTCCAAATGTAATTGTAAAAGAAGTAAAGAGTTTTAATTTCTATACTTTTTACATTTACCAATAAAAGTCCTGTTTTAGGAGGAGATCTATGGAGCTATTATTGTGGCAAAACTATTTGAAAATACGTACACAGAGCCACAAATGCGTGAATAGATCCACAAATGCACACACAGATCCACAAATACACACACAGATCCACAAATGCACACACAGATCCACAATTGCGTGAATAGATCCACAAATTTGTGCCAAGATGGCGCCGCGGATGGTTGCCACGGTACTGCGCTCTCTCGTAATTGTTGCATTTTTCTTTATTTTTGTAGCTTTTTGCTCCCCTTCTCTGGTCACTTTCACCAGAGAAGAACTATTTAACATTGGACAGTCTTCTGTCGAACTTTTTTCACCGGTTCTCATTGAACAAGAAAGTTACGCCATTACCCTGTAGTGAGGACTGTAAAGAAATGGACAGAGGAGTCAAAGCAGAGTCAGAGGGGGGTAGTATATAGCATATTAATTGTCATTTTCAGGAAACTGTGATTTACCAATGCCATCTCGTCTGGTGCACTCTCGCCTGGTGCCGTGGAGCCCCGCCCCCTGGAGCTTCGTGAACTTCTGATTTTCAAAATAAAAGCTTGCGTCTGATCCGCTTGTTCTTACTTTGTTTTTTAACTACAGGGTTACGGCAATCATACGGCATATGGCACCGGTTTCCTGAAAATGACAATTAATATGTTATATACTACATGGATATTTTAACAAACTCAAATGAGGCGAGAGAGGTACCAGACGAGAGGGCATGAGACGAGGCTGCAGCGATGCCCGTCTCTGCGGTACGCAGTCTGGCAGCCAAGCCTGTGAGCCGGAGCTCAGGGCAACAAACCCCCACAGTTCTGTTTGCAGATCGTCAGACACGCATTTGTGGATCTTGTACGGCAGGAGTGTTGCAAAAGTCACATGTAAAATGATGGCCAATGGAGAGGCCCGCCTCAGTTGTAAGCGATGATTTGTGTGTATTTTCAGTACTTACAGCAAAAAAGCTAACTCTTCTGCCATTATTAAATCAGTAAACATTTTGCAATTGGTATATCTGCAGATCAGTACGTCCATTGTGGCCAAAAAGAGTAGGATCTGTGTACGTATAATTAAATAGTTTTGCCACAATAATAGCTCCAGAGAGATCACAGAAGCAGAAAGGTGTACAGTCTTACTTTGTTCAGTGCTGCTCTGACTGACTGTCTGCAGTCCAGGTCCTGTTCTGGATCTTTTTCCACACTGAGGACAGGACGAGTCTCCTGGTGAACCAGACTGGTCCCAGTATGAGGTGATGCACTGTCTGCAAAACCAGTGTCCACAGCTGGTAGAGACGGGATCCTTCAGGACGTCCTGACACACAGGACAGGACGGCTGCTCCTCTATAACATGAGTCCTCTCCGTCCCCCTGTGAAGACATGTCTTTAGAACTAAACTGATCGTTGACTGATAGAAAATATGAAGATTTATCAAACACAATCTAAACACTCAGATGATCACAGAGAGCAGGTAACGCCTTCTTTCTTCTGTTTGTATTCAGCTCATAGTCTGCAGTGATTGTTTCTTGTGTTTTAACCCTCCTGCTTTCATGAAGACTAAAGAACTACATTTTCTCTCTCACTGTCTTTTGAAACATTAATGATCTGTGTGCAGTTTATTTTATTCAATCAGACTGAACACCATGTGAAGCTTCTTCACAGTCAAAGACTCAAAGAGTCTGATCCTGTCATCGACTGTTTCACTGTCGCTTCAGACAGCTGAGCTCGGGTTAGTGTTATTGTGGTGGATCAGCAGTATTAGGGCGAACTCACTCTAGGCCCAGTTGCCCCAAAGACTGCCCCCCCCTCCCCATTACCCCGTTGGCCCGCACTCACATTACTCCGTGACTAACCAGGCCTGAGCACGGTTACCTCTTGTGCATAACATCGTATTACAACAAATAATAATAATAATAATACTTTATTTGTATAGCACTTTTCAATACAAGTAACAAGGTGCTTTACAACAGACAATAAAAGCAACAGACAGAAAGTAAACAAACCGACAATAACATCCGACTAATATAGTAAAATCAGATATGACATCACAGAGTAAAAGCATTTTTATAAAAGAATGTACGCATGTCTTTACGTGATTATGAAGCATGCTCAGTTTACAAGACAGCGGACAAATAAAAAAACGTGCAGTCGAGTCCGCGTCTGCACATCGAAGAACAACAAAGAGAACCTGACAGCTACTTTACAGACTTTGTAAAATACAGCCATAACAATCCGGGGCTATACTTCATGTTCATGTTGTGTTCCTGTGCTTTGTTTGTGCCTAGGTCACGGATCGGACAACTCACATCAGTCAAACAAACTGGAATTTGGGGGTCAAATGTACCTCCAGGTTGGATTATTGTAATTCTCTTTTATCAGGGTGCTCTTCAACTAGTCCAAAATGCTGCACCTTGTGTATGTGTATCCTTCTTCTCATTTACAAAGCTCTTAATGGTCAGGCACTATATTAACTTAAAGAGCAAAAAATGCTGTATAACCCTTTGAGAACATTACATTAGAATGCAGGCCTGTTCGTGGTACCTACAGTCTCCAAATGGGAGGTAGAGTGTAACACTGATGAAATAATCTCATTGGAAGAAAGCATCTGTCAGTCAAAAACACCTGAGGCAATCAGATGCAGTCGGCATTGGATAAAAGCATCTGTCTGTCAAAACACCTGTGCCAATCAGATGCAGTCTGCAGCCAACTGGCATCTGCCCCCTTTCCCCAATTGAGCTAAGTACTTAATTGAAGTCATTCACATGCAGTCAGCCAGAAGGTATCAGGACACAATCATCTCTCAAACAGTCATTTTGAACTTCTGAAAGTGAAACCTTGTAACTTGGAACCTTGGAAACAAGACTGGACCCTTTCTTTACCTGGTGAGTCAAGTCTCCCTATCAGCAATCATGCAAAGTGAAGCTCAAGCTCATGCTAACAAGCTGTCCTGCAATCAATTACCTGACATTTCAAGCCCTTGATGAGCTGATGTGCTGCTGCTGCTGCTGCTGCTGCTGTGGAGGATTTGCTGCTGTGGAAGTTTTTGAACACTGGTCAGGCAAACATTGCTAGAGCAATCTGAAGATGGCAAGCTGAAGGAGCAACCTCAGACAACTGAACCTTAATACACAGAGTCCCGAAAAAGGCAGGCCTCAAGCCTGGCTGTATGGTAGGATTTCTCCTACATACTATACACTAACTTCCTTAGACATTCAGCACACGCATAACTACAACTGCAGTAAAAGTAATGTGTTTAGTGTAATGTATGTGAAGAGAGTTGCTTTAATGGGGAATGTCTAGTGTATAAATTATTGTATGGAGGGTAAAAGGTGCCTGTAAAAAAAGAAAGATTGAATTTTGAATTGAAGGCCTATTTTATTTTTTGATTTCCTTGATTGACGTCAAGTGTTTTTTGTAACTTGCGAAAATTAGAACATTTAAATACAAAACCGGTAACCAACATTCTGTGTCTTGTGTTTTACTTAATTCTCCACCAGCTCCAAAAGTTGGACCTTATTCTACCCTGTAGAAATGTAATTTGTTACATTTTGCCCTTGTTACTTTATTTCTTCATCCATATTTTAGTTAAACTAATTGTGTATCCTGAGTGTTATACGAGCCTTCAGTTATCAGGACCCTCTCCTCTGGAATCATCTCCCAGCCAGGGTCCGGGAGGCAGACACACTGTACTTTTAAAGGGGTCATATTATGCTTTTTCTGGTTCTATATGCTCTTTAGTGTGTTCTCCAGGTGTCTTGTGCATGTTTAGGCACATCTATGTGCAAAAATTTAAAGTCCACGGAAATGCGGCTTCTCCTACCTCCTCCTGTTAGCAGCAGCAGTAGCAGCATGAAACGCTCAGTCCCTAGCCCTCCTCGAAAAAAAATGTCAGTGTGACATCATGTCAGTGTGATGTCACTGATCCAAGCCCATTGGCTTGTTATGGCAAGCCCAAGCTGCACGTCCATGTGCACGCCAAGTAACTTCTTAGGCATACCCACGATTTGTGGTAGCATATTTAGCAATGGAGACATTGTGACTGTTTACATACAGACATGGCCAACAGACGCTGTTTCTTCAAGTGCGAGCCCAGTTCTACTCTGCATGGACTAGCTAGCAGAGCAGATCCAGTTTGAGGACCCGGTGGCTATCTTTTATTCAACTCTTGATTGGCACAAAAACTGATTCTGAAAGAAGGCTCAGTTCCTACTCTTTTTGGCCACAATGGACGTTCTACTGCTTCTGGAACTTCACAATCACAGCCAGTAAGTACGCTTCATATATTGTCTTTTTATTTTGTTTGAAAACAGCTGGACGTAGCTCAACTGTATGTCTTGCTAACATGCTAAGTAATGCTAATATTTCGAAATTTTAGCACTACTAAGCTATTTACAAACTTTCACCTAAAAATGTAACACGTTTAGCATTGTTAACAACCCCCAGTGATGTAAGTAGTGTTTTGAGGGTCCAGATCCGTTTTTTTCACAGACTCTGAGCATTGTTAGACTCTGCAAACATGCCGGTTAGCATTGTGGTTAGCGTCTTTCTACTCTGCTGTATCTCCACTTGTATGTGAAACTGCTTTGTTACCTGGTAATTGTTTAATGGTCTGATAAGCTTGAACAGTGCTAGTGCAGTTCTGATTTATGACCGAGGTTTGACACGGTCGAATGAATGTAGAATCCACTTTCAACAAGTCTCAGAGGGCACACAAACAGTACCTCCAAAGGGGTCATCCATCGGCACACAGTTGTCCTTGGGTACACTAATAGTCCGGGAGCCAGGTCCCTCCCTCAGGATGTTTTTTGCTACCTTTTTTTCACTATGATTTTTAGTTAGCCCATACCTTGGGCCATCACAAGTGGATAACGACCACTCCCAACTCGGGGCCGTTTGGTCCTGGTGGGCCACAAACCCCCTTTTTGAAAAATGCTTTATTCAAGATAATGTAAAGTCACAAATGATCTTGTTCAAATGTCATCAATAGCCATACAAATATGATATTTGGCACAGAGTATCCTGACATATAGGGGAAAGTAGCAAAATAAGATTCTGGTACTTTCTGCCATTACATTTGAAGTTATCATCACTAACACTCACAAAAAGACAATAAAAACAGCTTCTGAGGCACAAACTCTTATGGAATATGATTAGTTTTAAGCACTTCATTGTTAATATCACTGTCTTATTTTTATTTAAAAAACTACCCTCATTTATAAGCTTCAGTTTGAGCCCAAGATGACCTTTTTACTCTGTATGTTTCACTTTCTGTGGACCTCAATACTTCACTATAGCTCACAGCAGAGGGAACAGAATCCCCAGTCTTCCAGATGGGGGTTAGCATGGAACTGCACTTTATAGTTTTTATCACATTTTCTGTTTCTGGTGCTTTCTAATGAGAGGACCATGACAAGTGAACACCACAGTACAAATAAACATGCTTTAGAAAGAATAAATCATGTTTGAAATGAACCGATGCATACAGGGAGTGAACAGTAACAGCTGTGTGTCGGTACGCTGTACCTTTAAGAGGCTGAACAAACTGATCAGTACTCAGTGGTACTGAAACTGTCCCAGTCAAACCATTGTATCATTTTCTTAGACAGGTCTAGAGGGGACAATATTCTGGCATGGTTTTGCTCCCAGCCAATCCTCGTACGTCTTTTTTATATAATGCTTCTTCACTACCACGGCAGCTGGTCATGAGGGGAAGTCAAGTCCCAAATTACAATTCCCCAAAGTATCTTATGATTCAGTTTGACACAAAGTCATTTCATATCACTTTAATAATAGTTTCTTTATACAGATTGATTGTCCAAACACATGCTCACAAGTAGTTTACATATCTGAATGACTGCACTGTGATCAAGTATCAAACCACCAATAGTTGTGAAAATGATATGACCCTGTTGAGAACCATTTAACCACCTTCAGACTGACACTTGTTTATATTCATCCTTGGCATAGTGAAAGGAAAAAAACTTGTAACAGTAATGCCAACATGTATAAAGAAGGACGGTTTGAAAGGCAAACATTTAAAGTTAGTGAAAATGTTTTTATGTATTTGTCATTTGGAGCTCAAATTCAGCTCGCACTTCACAGGCTCAACTATGAAAATAATTAGTAGAGGAACAAACCCCCAAAAAAGGCTTTAGTTTTTGAGATACCCCTACCCAAGGCAGAACAAAGCACAACCATATTTTTTCACAACTTGAACATGTCTAGTTTATGAAACGGATGGTTGATAAAAATATTTTACTGCAAAATTACTTTTTTTGGATGTTTTATGTATCTTACCAAAAATGAAAATAGAGAAAATTAGAGCTTCTCTGAAAGGGACAGCTCCTGCCTTATCACATGTATCTCTGGAAATCAAAATCAGAACGTCACCAAATGATAGTTTCCTAGTTAGGGGCTGGTGACAGCAGAGGGTCAAGTCAAAAGTCAAATAACTTGTTTTTATGTTAAGATAACACTCTTAAGAAGATAAAAATGACATATTTTAATGATTGGTGTCCTTACTTAAAAAATGACAGACTTTGATATACATACATTTTGATTTTTTGTTTAAATTTCAATTTCCGCCTAATCTACATGTGTGTTTAAGTGTGTACATTTCAAATATTGAATATTGATAAAAACTTTGCTTAATTGTAATTAATAACTATCTGTGAACATCCTGTCTAAATTTGGTGACGTTCTGATTTTGATTTCCAGAGATACATGTGATAAGGCAGGAGCTGTCCCTTTCAGAGAAGCTCTAATTTAGACTATTTTCATTGTTTGGTAAGATGCATAAAACATCCAAAAAAAGTAATTTTGCAGTAAAATATTTGTATACAACCATCCTTTTCATAAACTAGACATGTTCAAGTTGTGAAAAAATATGGTTGTGCTTTGTTCTGCCTTGGGTAGGGGTATCTCAAAAACTAAAGCCTTTTTTGGGGGTTTGTTCCTCTACTAATTATTTTCATAGTTGAGCCTGTGAAGTGCGAGCTGAATTTGAGCTCCAAATGACAAATACATAAAAACATTTTCACTAACTTTAAATGTTTGCCTTTCAAAGCGTCCTTCTTTATACATGTTGGCATTACTGTTACAAGTTTTTTTCCTTTCACTATGCCAAGGATGAATATAAACAAGTGTCTGTTTGAAGGTGGTTAAATGGTTCTCAACAGGGTCATATCATTTTCACAACTATTGGTGGTTTGATACTTGATCACAGTGCAGTCATTCAAATATGTAAACTACTTGTGAGCATTTGTTTGAACAATCAATCTGTATAAAGAAACTATTATTAAAGTGATATGAAATGACTTTGTGTCAAACTGAATCATAAGATACTTTGGGGAATTGTAATTTGGGACTTGACTTCCCCTCATGACCAGCTGCCGTGGTAGTGAAGAAGCATTATATAAAAAAGACGTACGAGGATTGGCTGTCAGCAAAACCATGCCAAAATGTTGTCCCCTCTAGAACTGTCTAAGAAAATGATCCAATGAGTTGACTGGGACAGTTTCAGTAGCACTGAGTACTGATCAGTTTGTTCAGCCTCTTAAAGGTACAGCGTACTGACACACAGCTTACTGTTCACTCCCTGTATGCATCGGTTCATTTCAAACATGATTTATTCTTTCTAAAGCATGTTTATTTGTACTGTGGTGTTCACTTGTCATGGTCCTCTCATTAGAAAGCACCAGAAACAGAACATAATGATAAAAACTATAAAGTGCAGTTCCATCCTAACCCCCATCTGGAAGACTGAGGATTCTGTTCCCTCTGCGCTGAGCTATAGTGAAGTATTGAGGTCCACAGAAAGTGAAACATACAGAGTAAAAAGGTCATCTTGGGCTCAAACTGAAGCTTATAAATGAGGGTAGTTTTTTAAATAAAATAAGACAGTGATATTAACAATGAAGTGCTTAAAACTAATCATAATCCATAAGAGTTTGTGCCTCAGAAGCTGTTTTTATTGTCTTTTTGTGAGTGTTAGTGATGATAACTTCAAATGTAATGGCAGAAAGTACCAGAATCTTATTTTGCTACTTTCCCCTATATGTCAGGATACTCTGTGCCAAATATCATATTTGTATGTCTATTGATGACATTTAAACAAGATCATTTGTGACTTTACATTATCTTGAATAAAGCATTTTTCAAAAAGGGGGTTTGTGGCCCACCAGGACCAAACGGCCCCGAGTTGGGAGTGGTCGTTATCCACTTGTGATGGCCCAAGGTATGGGCTAACTAAAAATCATAGTGAAAAAAAGGTAGCAAAAAACATCCTGAGGGAGGGACCTGGCTCCCTAACCCTGGCGTATGAGAAGCAAAGGTAACAAAATGTGTCTACGTGTGTGCATATATGTATGATTAAAGACACTAGTTATTCAAGTGGCAAAGAACAAATGTAATAAACTTGTTTTGTTTTATATTTAGGCACACAGGCTACAGTGTCTCAGGTCAGTACTGGTACAGAGACTGTTTGCAGTGGTCCACAACTTCCCCTATCATCAACACCTATACACGGCAACGTTTTCAGACCAAGTAAGAGGCCTCGTCTGGAGGAGGAAGAGGAGGGAGAGACTTCAGCAGAAACATCAGCAGAAGCTGAGCCCACAGGATCAACCTATAACCCTGGTGACTCTATTACAGAGGAGTCTGAAATGTCATAAGTACAGTATTTTGAGTAACTTGTTACTAAAGACTATCTAAATAACTTTAAGAGCCTCTTTGTGAAGTCAAATAATATTTTCTGTCTATTGCAGTACAGTCGGGCCGCAGGTTACGTATGGCGACACAAAATACATTGTGTTTGACTCGTGAACTTTTTGAAACCTGTCCCGTGTGTAAGAGGCAGTCTGAGGTCCAGCGAGTTATCTGCAGCTACATACTTCACAGGCACTTCATTCTTCCAGCTGGAAAAGGTAGGTCTCTTCTTTCTAATATTTCCATCTTTTTTAATTTGGCAAAGAATGCGCTTTTTCTGCAGCTTTTTCTTTTCTCTTTGCTGAACTATAGGTGTGTAAGGCAATACAACTCCAGATTTTCCAGTATGACACCTTTAGGAGACGCGCAAGAAATCTTTTGGAGCCAGCCATTATCCATAAATGGAACAACGATCAACAAGCTATGTTCCAGGAGCTCCAACACAAAGGGAAGGTTGCAGTTGGTGGTGACATGCGAGTGGACTCGCCTGGTAATTGTTTGACTTCTTCATCGTTAAAATCCTCATCTTCATGTACTCGGTTTTAATTAGACATTCTTGCAACTTACTGTTTTTTTTATTTACTTCTATTCTAGGACACTCAAATTTAGAAGTTTCACACTGATGCACCTGGAGAACAACAATTATTCATTTCTAACTTTTTATTTGTAAAGGGACCATGTACAATATTAAACATAAATGTTGCCGTTTGATGCATTGCACCAGAGTTAGCTTAGAGCTAGTTTATATCTGCAGTCCCTCGGCAGGTGAGATGCATCATTCTCCAACATTCATTTTTCCCCCACCACCAGAGCAAAACTCTTTTAAACAGTTTTCAAAAAACTGATGAGAGAAAAATTAGCAATAAACCAAAAATATAAATAACTGTTTTTTACAGAGTATGTTGGGGACTTGATTGCACTGGTGTTGGAGGAGGTGTTCCCAGACCCAGCACCATTTCTTGAGGAGCTGCAGAGAACACCCGTCCCCAAGGATCTTGCCTCAGAGTATGACCGGCCCTCAAAAGAAGACGTGGTGGCTCGACACGTGCAGTTTCAGTCAAGGGGCGGGCGGAAGCCAAGATACTGTCCAGTCGGGTCAGGAAACTCGAGGCGAATCCTCAGGACAACACACGACAGGATAACTACTCTGCAGTCTCGTCCAAAGTATCCCCAGCACCAGCTCACAAAGCTGCGATAGGCCAAGTGTCTGTACAGCCTGTATGGAGACATACACATTTTCTCATTGTATAGTTCTCTCACATTGACTTTTTTTTTTAACCTTTGCTGCAAATAAATAATTTTCAAAAAATGATTTTGTTACTTGTTTACTTCTGTTCCTTATGGAAATGAACTGTTCGTTTGGAATCAATTTGATTGAAATTGTAAATCATGACTTATATTTAACATACTCTTCTTCAGTTCGTCTTCTTAAAGGCCCGTAGTCCACTCCAACAATGTTGTTTATGTTTTGTAGTGTATATGGGTTTAGCCTATTTGCTTCCAGCCCCGGATGTTGAGTCATGCAGGTGGAAGGAACAGGCAGCTCATTCATTCTCCTGATGACCTAATAAAAAGAACATGATAGTGAATAAAATGAAATAATGTTCAATAATAGGGCAAATAATGAAAGAGGAGGAAACATTATTGCATGGGACAGATATTGATCTAATTTACACATGATTAGCACCTGGGCTTTAGTAGAAAACATAACTAACAGTCTATGATGACCTTCATACATACAATTTATCACAGCAAGGAGGTAATTTACAATCAATACGAGGTGAGTGGATTCACCGTTAAACATTTAAGAACATACAGTATTAATGTAAATTTCTAGCCAAACTTTGTGAAGCCACAAGTAAAATTGATATTTTTGGATTAGGGAACTACAGTATGTTGCTAGTTCCAGTCAGTGAAATTAGGAGAGGCTAACGTATCTTTCAACACAAGAACGGTGAGTGTTTTTCTGATAAAAAGACTTGCTACAAATGTAACATAGGCCTACGTTCTGTGTTACTGTTGCTATGTCCTGGTTGTAAGTTATTATAGTATTTGGGTAGGGTAGCACAGGTACAAATTAAAAGTAACTGTGGTATTTCTCTGCAGCAGACATGTTCTACTTCGGTAGGCATTTTGTTGCAGTTTCCACACATACACATAAACAACGTAAAACCCGATGAGCACATATTATACACATATTACATCTGAAAAACGCTACAAAATAAATACCTACCACTCTGAAACGTCCTGATCCTGCCTTCTTGGTAAAGGTTGTGGAGGTTGTTCCTCTTCTACTTCGATTTCAGACGGAGGACAGACTGATAAGGATCATTTACGGCCATTGTTGATACGGGTGTTTTTGCTCCAGAGTAACTGAATTCCCAATATGGTAAAAGGGGCCTGACATCCGTGCTGAGCGACTGACCAATTACAACAGAGCGGACCAGCCGACCAATCAGATCAGACTTGGCACACGTGGGGACAGAAACCATGGGCACTTCAGAGTGTTACAAGCACAGCCAGAATGAAGAGGGTGCATGGAGCGGCAGTACATGAAAACAGACACGTTTTTGGAACTTTAGCGATTGTGATCGTACTTTAGTAGGCACATACATTAGATATATGAACCCCAAAAAAGGGCATAATATGGGATCTTTAAGAATAGACTTAAAACTTTCCTTTTTTATACAGCTTACAGTTAGGGCTGGTGCAGGTGTAGACCAGTCCCTAGTTATGCTGCTATAGGCTCAGACTACCAGTGGAACTGGCAACTTGAGCTCTCAGAAGAGCCCCCCCCCCCCCTTTTTGTCCTTCTCTTGATGTATTCTGGCCTTCTCTACTGTCTTGGGTCATAATGCAGAAAGGAATTCCTGGAGTTTGACACAACCTGCACCTGAGCACAACATGGTCTTTGGCAGGAGTGTCTTTATACTATAGCTGCACAAATAATATTATTTAAATCATGATATTGGCCATCCCACGATCAAAAGAACATGATTGAGGAGGATTATTTACTTTGAAAATGAGGGCTCTGCCTGTAGAAAAGTATTTGATCCGCTTGACAACGTTTCCCAGTGAATGCATGACGAATCTGGTGGATCCATCACATTAGGCTCCAAGCACGGCACTGCACCGGGGCTAGGGGGCGCTATAGCCCCATCACAAATCTGTCTAGCCCCAGTTAAGCCCCGTCATGTATTTGGTAGTTTTCTTTCCTTTTTAAATAAGTAAATAGAGAGAGAGAGAGAGAGGGAAGGCGTGCACGTTTTTTGTAGCTGCAGCTACTTCCCCCTGCTCCTCTCTACTGTCATGACTGCGAGCATCGAGCACGCTGAGTCATATTTAAAGTCTATGGCTGAGACACACCAACATATAGCCTACATTGCTGTACAAATGCGCACCCACACACACATACACATTGGAGCGCCAGCCGCCACACACACCTTTTTACTGTTAGTGCAACAGCACACAGTTGATCCGAGTTGGGAACATGCGTAATTCGGTCAACCGGTCGGTTCGACTGTTCTCCGTTCACTCTCACCGTGTCTGCAGCTAGTTTAACAATAACAACGTCATCTCACAGCCTGCCTGCTGTAGTCTGAACATCTCCACTCAGATTAAAGCAGATTAACGATGTTTGCTGCAAAAACCACATTAATTTAGTGTGAAAAAACACATTTTATATAAATACAAACGTAATATTAAGTATGTAGATTCCCTACATTCGGGCGGGGAACAAGGCAGGGCTCACCCCTCTCTCCTCTGTTGTTTTGTCTAGCCATAGAGCCTTTGGCGGCAGCTATACGATGGGCAGCTGACTTTCCGGGTGTCACTGTTGGTGGGGTGGTTCATAAATTGCTTCTTTATGCGGAAGACATTTTATTACTGGTGTCTGACCCTGGCAGGTCTGTACCATGTCTCCTTGGGATCATTGACTCCTTCTCAAAACTCTCTGGTTACAGGGTGAACTGGTCCAAGTCCGAGGCGCTCCCTTTAACAGCTTATTGTCCTTCCACAGACTTCCGTCCAGGTGCATTTCAGTGGCCCGAGCAAGGTATCATGTACTTAGGTATCCGATTTCCTCAAAAGTTAAAAGACTTGGTGAAAGTTAATTTTGATCCATTATTGCATAAAATCTCCTATGACGTTGGAAGATGGGCAACTCTTAATTTGTCTATGGCAGGGAAAGTTAATGTCTTAAAAATGAATTGTGTCCCGAAACTCAATTATCTTATTCACTCGCTCCCTTTAGAGATTCCCCTGTATTATTTAAATGGTTTGACAGGATAACTAAAACATTTATTTGGAATGGTAAACGCGCCCGTCTCCACCATAGTAAATTACAAAGACCAGCTGATAGAGGAGGATTGGGACTGCCAAACATGTTGTTTTATTACTATGCTTTTAGTTTGAGACACCTAGCCCACTGGTTTCTTCCTCCTGAGAGGGCCCCCCCGTGGTACTGTATTGAACAATCTATCCTGGCCCCGCTTCACCCCCGCAGACCTTGTCTATCAAGTTGAGTAAAGAAGCAAAAACACACCCAGTAATCTCTCACCTAAAATTAATATGGACTAAAGTAGCTCGGATGTTTAGCTTTGACCCCTTTCTAAATATCTCTTCAAGTATCTGGCTAAACCCAAAATGATGTATTGGTAAATCCCCCCTTCATTGGAAGGTATGGATAGAAAGTGGCATGGTAACTTTAGGGGATCTATATAGTAATGGTTCCCTAAAATCTTTTAAAGAATTGGTGCAACAATTTAAAATTCCCAGATCTCAATTTTTTAGATATCTGCAACTCCATCATCTGTTAGTAGGGGTCTTTGGATCCAGCTCGTCAGCTCCTAAAGCTGCAGAGCTCCTGGATAACTTGGCCATGAGGCATCTGTCTATTACACCATGATGATGCAGACGCTAGGTAATGGTGCTCTGTCAGCCCTGAAGAAGACATGTGAAAAGGATCTGAATCTTACACTGGATGACGTGGAATGGGATATGATTTGTAAAAGTGTTAAAACAGTGTCGAGGGATGCAAGGGTACGCCTCATCCAGTTCAAGATTATACAACGCTTTTACTGGACACCCTCCAGATTGTATAGACTAGGACTAAAAGCCACATCAAATTGTTGGCGATGCAAATCTGAGGAAGGTCATTTAGTTCACGTATTGTGGTCCTGTGACAAAGTTCAACAACTCTGGACAAGGATATATAATAATATAGGTGACATTGCAGAGACCCAAATTCCATTTACCCCCAGATTATTTATGCTAGGTGACCGATCAGTTCTGCTCGGAGGGGATGAACACATTAAAAGTTGGGTCCAAACTAGCATTATGATCGGCAGGCAGATTCTTCTCAGGAGATGGAAGACTGAGGGAGTGCCATCAACGCAAGAATGGGTTGTAGAAATGGCGAAAGTAGCAGCATTTGAAAAAATGTCTTATAAACGACTTGGTAAATTAGATCTGTATTCTAGGAAGTGGGGCAAATACATATCCTTTTTAGAAGGCCCCTGACATGGGTGATACAGTGAGTGGAGAGATGCAAATTCTGAGTGTTTGTGGACAATTGCGTACCAGTACAGTTTATTTATTTTGATTTTTTTCTCTCTGAAAAAATAAAGATATATATTATTTTATTTATCTTTGATTTTTTTACTAATGCTGACTAAACCTGTTTTATAAGTAATGTGGTTGGCTTACTATTATTGTCACTGGTAAGGATGTTATGGCTGTAGTAATTAAGGCTATGTCCACTAAAGATCAAGGACAGTTATTGTACATTACCAACCAAGGACAGGGGGTGCAGGGTGATGACAGTTTGTTTTGGTTTTTTGTTTTGTTTTTGTTTTTTAATTTTCTTGTTTGTTTTCAGTGTATGTTTGGTGGGCAGTGTATGCCTAGTTTGTCATGTCATGTTTTGGAAAAAAAAAAGGAAAAACAATAAAAATTGTTAATCAAAAAGTATGTAGATTCCCCCCCCCCCCCCCCCCCCCCCGTGCCTGAACTCCGCCACCCAGTTAGGTACTGTGTCATTCTGTGGGAAACACTGAGCACCCCAACATATTAGTCAAGCTCCCCCTCAGCACGAGGAGAAAAAAAATCCTGGCGCCGTCCCTGTCAGGCTCTTATGCTGCATTCATGTGGTGTTGGACACATCGGAAAAACGAGTTTCCGAGTTGTAAAATGCAGATGAACACCTGCTCAAGTTGGAACAACAACTCTGAAACTCTGAAAAGAATGAGGTGCCCGACTTCCCGACTCAACGTCAGAATCGTCATCACATGGGGGGCAAAATATGATTTGTTAATGTGAACATACTTTTTATTAATTCTCGTATTGCAACTTTTTGCTCAAATATAACTTAACACACTTAACCCTAACCCTAACTTAACCTTATAAGTGGGGCAAGAATAGGAAAAAAAGACGGAAAAAAAGAAGCTCCAATGAAGAACCTGCAAATGAAGAAAATGCCGAAACCAGCTCTACCGCACAGGTCCAAGATGGTGAAGCTAACACTAACCCTCGCTCAAGCGATTTGTTAAAAGTTCTGGAGGAGATAAGAGACTTTCACAAAGATACAAAACAGGAGGCAGACGTGAATTTGAAAAACGGAGGACCGTGTGCAAAATGTGGAACACGTACTGGGCAAGGTGATAAAAGTGTTGTATCAACAAGAAAATAAACTCCTCGGCCAAGAAGGAAGATCCAGACGGAAACACATGAGGATATGTAAAGTTCCTGAAGGAGTTGAGGGAGCCATTATGGTGGATTTTGTGAAAAAAAAAGCTGCTACGTGACACTCTGGAGATCCCCTTGAAGACGGAACTGGACATTGAGAGAGCTGGCCCCGACATCGCCCGCTAGGGTTGCCACCTTCCAAGCAGAGAAATAAAGGACACCCCCGCAGCGGGATGCCACTCAGCAGGGCCCGACCACCACTGGCCCAACCGTGGGGTGGGGGGGCACCAGTTGTGGTGAATCATAATTTTAAACGTTGTTTTTTTTACTTTTTATTTATTTACTTAAAACGTTATTTTAATAAAGTATTAAGAGTCATAGTCCACTTAAAGTCTGAAGTGCTTTATTAACACTGTTTTTTAGAAATAATTTGCAAACACATAACTTCAGTGTAATGATAGAAAACATGCACAATTAAATAAAACACGACTTCTGCAAAGGCATACTTCGAGCTATTTAATTTACAACTTCACTTAAACTTCAAATAAAGTTATTAACTTAGAGTTCATTCACTGAGTATTATACGCTTTTGACACTGCTGTAACATAGAGGGGAGGAGGAGGAGGACAGATTTTAATTAAATAAACAGGAAGTATTTTCTAGTATTTTTTCAAATGTATTCTGTCCTTCTGTCTTTTTTGTTGTGTTCTCATGAAATCATGAATTATACTATCAATATGGTTTTAAACTATTTTCTTATTGTATTAATGAAGTCTCTATAGTCGATGTTGTATTGATGATGTATCGCCCAGGCCATAGTGAGAATACTGATTGGTTAAAATAATTGTCATCTGCCTGTCTTATGTAGTGAAAAATATTCACACTATCCAAACAGTGAAACCGTACAGAAATCTACAAACGTCGGAGAGAAATATATGAAGTCCAACAGTTTCCTTTACAGTATATTCATTTTCACTGTCAAGCCAGGCATTTGAATCTTCACACTCACGTCTGTGTTTCTGAATCCGTTTACGTTTCAATGGTGCACGGTGCGAGGTATCAGAGGCAGCCGCAGACATGTTTCCTACTGACTCCTATGACTTTCTCTCACCCAATCACTGACGAGCTCTCATTGTTCGTGCCTAAAACAAACCAACGGCCGCTATGAGTAGGCGGGAACTAGCCTAGAGAGGCTGAATGCGGGCGAAATGATGCTGAGTTCAAGGCAAATTGGAAATACGGGTCCCGTATGGATTTAAAACAGGACACAACATTTAAGTGTAAAATACGGGACGATTCCGTATTTTTACGGGACGGGTGGCAACCCTACCGCCTGCTGACAGAGACGACAAGCCACGGTCAATAACAATCAGATTCTTACGCAACCAAACCAAAGAAGAGATACTGCGCAAGAAAAATAAGGTGTTTGTGAAAGATAGATGTAAATATTTCAACCAGCATTACACCCCAATTATTCGTAAGGACTATACTGAAGCTAAACTGGTGTTAACGCCACGGAAAAACTGCTTCTAGACGCCGTTCCCTGCTAAACTACAGGTGTTCAGCAAGGACGGGACGCAGCTTTGTCAGACGGCAGAGGAGACGACTCTTATTCACATATTTTTCTATATGATTTAAAGAAATCATGTCTCATTGTGAATTTGTTTTGACTTATTAATAATCTTACATTTAAATATAAATTCTTAAAGTCAGCTCATTAAGAGACTAAAATACTACATTTAACCAAGTCTAACTTTAGGAACTGACCTGTGATTCTTTGTAAAGAGCAAGACTTCCTTAGATTTCAATTTGTCTCGTTTTAAGATATAGATTAGTGGCTCGACTTTTAAGAGTTTTAAGTGATCTAGTGAAATGGATTTGGATTATTATTTTGGCCGGTTTATTTAGCTTGCATTAGGATAATTTGACTTCTTGCTTCTTTGTAGTCGGGCTGTTTTAGCAGGAAAGTCATAAAGTCCATCACACTGTCGGCTGGTTCTGTATTAGCAGGTTAGTTCTGACAGGGTCGGGAAAATAGGGGCTCAGGGAAGGACCCAAATGCAGAAATAAATCAATCAATCAATCTTTATTTGTATAGCATCAATTCATAACAAGTGTTATCTCAAGACGCTTTACAAAATGCAGGTAAAAGACCTTACTTATTGCTATATTACAAGGATCCAGCTTAATCCATCATGAGCACTTTTGCAAAGCAGCAAAAGATACAGTGGTCAGAAAAAACTTCCTTATTAAAAGGCAGAAATCTTTGGCAGTGATCCCCCGCCCATGACCAAACAGCCTTCACAGCCTAGACTGCTCCGGGCTTGAAACGGGATAGGGGGAGATGGGATAAGATGCAGGAAGAGGGATAGGGAACAAGGGAAAAAGGGGGGGGGGGGGGGGGTGTTGTTCAGGTAGGCCGTCCACCTACGATCCCGAAGGGAGGGGGGGGGGGGGGGGGGTGTTTTGGCAGGCCGTCAACCAACGATCCCGTGGAGCCTAAGAGGGCTCAGCAGGAGCAACAATCCCGAGGAACCTAAGAGAGCTCAGGAGCTCCCAGAAGAAGATGTGGTTAGTAACTGGGATTTAAAGGTAGTGAAATGCAGTAATGTCATATGAATGCAGAGATAGAGAGAGGGAGAGAGAGAGAGAGAGAGAGAGAGAGAGAGAGAGAGAGAGAGAGAGAGAGAGAGAGAGAGAGAAGCTCAAGGTGCCAGTTCCCCCGGTAGTCTAGGCCTATAGCAGCATAACTAGGAGCTGGTCTGTACCTGTGCCAGCCCTAACTATAAGATTTATCAAAAATAAAAGTTTTAAGTCTATTCTTGAAAGTACAGAGTGTGTCTGCCTCCCGGACCCCGACTGGTAGATGATTCCAGAGGAGAAGCGCCTGATAACTGAAGGCTCTACCTCCCATAGTACATTTAGAGACTGTAGGTACCACGAGCAGGCCTGATAACTGAAGACTCTACCTCCCATAGTACATTTAGAGACTGTAGGTACCACGAGCAGGCCTGATAACTGAAGGCTCTACCTCCCATAGTACATTTAGAGACCGTAGGTACCACGAGCAGGCCTGATAACTGAAGACTCTACCTCCCATAGTACATTTAGAGACTGTAGGTACCACGAGCAGGCCTGATAACTGAAGGCTCTACCTCCCATAGTACATTTAGAGACTGTAGGTACCACGAGCAGGCCTGATAACTGAAGGCTCTACCTCCCATAGTACATTTAGAGACTGTAGGTACCACGAGCAGGCCTGATAACTGAAGGCTCTACCTCCCATAGTACATTTAGAGACCGTAGGTACCACGAGCAGGCCTGATAACTGAAGGCTCTACCTCCCATAGTACATTTAGAGACCGTAGGTACCACGAGCAGGCCTGATAACTGAAGGCTCTACCTCCCATAGTACATTTAGAGACTGTAGGTACCACGAGCAGGCCTGATAACTGAAGGCTCTACCTCCCATAGTACATTTAGAGACTGTAGGTACCACGAGCAGGCCTGATAACTGAAGGCTCTACCTCCCATAGTACATTTAGAGACTGTAGGTACCACGAGCAGGCCTGATAACTGAAGGCTCTACCTCCCATAGTACATTTAGAGACTGTAGGTACCACGAGCAGGCTTGATAACTGAAGGCTCTACCTCCCATAGTACATTTAGAGACTGTAGGTACCACGAGCAGGCCTGATAACTGAAGGCTCTACCTCCCATAGTACATTTAGAGACCGTAGGTACCACGAGCAGGCCTGATAACTGAAGGCTCTACCTCCCATAGTACATTTAGAGACTGTAGGTACCACGAGCAGGCCTAATAACTGAAGGCTCTACCTCCCATAGTACATTTAGAGACTGTAGGTACCACGAGCAGGCCTGATAACTGAAGGCTCTACCTCCCATAGTACATTTAGAGACTGTAGGTACCACGAGCAGCCCTGATAACTGAAGGCTCTACCTCCCATAGTACATTTAGAGACTGTAGGTACCACGAGCAGGCCTGATAACTGAAGGCTCTACCTCCCATAGTACATTTAGAGACTGTAGGTACCACGAGCAGGACTGATAACTGAAGGCTCTACCTCCCATAGTACATTTAGAGACCGTAGGTACCACGAGCAGGCCTGATAACTGAGGGCTTGTGGCACTCCATGGCTAACTTTGGTGTGCATAGAGGACTCATCATGAACATATACAAACTGAGATCTGTCTGATAAATAGGATTTAAACCAGCTTAAAGCAGTCCCTGTAATTCCAAGTCATTGTTCTAGTCTCTGTAACAGGATTTGATGGTCAATCGTGTCCAAAGCAGCACTAAGATCTAACAGGACGAGTACAGAGAGAAGTCCCCTGTCTGAGGCTAGAAGAAGATCATTCGCAACTTTAACTAGAGCAGTCTCAGTGCTATGGTGGGCTCTAAATCCTGACTGAAACTCCTCAAATAAACTGTTGTCATGGAGACAGTCACACAACTGATTAGCTACCACTTTCTCCAGGATCTTTGAGATAAAAGGAAGGTTAGAGATAGGTCTATAGTTAGCTAGAGTTCCTGCATCAAGAGTAGGCTTTTTAAGAAGCGGTTTAATTACGGCTACTTTAAATGACTGTGGTACATGACCTGCCACTAAAGATATATTGATCATATCTAGTATAGAGCTGCTAACTAAAGGAAAGATTTCCTTAAACAGCTTAGTTGGAATCGGGTCTAAAAGACAGGTTGACGGTTTAGACGCAGAAATAATTGAGTTTAGTTCTGAAAGGTCAATAGGAGAAAAACAGTCGAGGTTAAAATCAGGTTTCAGAACTGTTTCTGACGTATCGGAGGTATCTGCTCCGGGTAAAGATAGGTTACTAATTTAGTCTCTAATGTTTAATATTTGATGGTTAAAAAAGCTCATGAAATCATTACTGCTGAGGGCTAAAGGAATACATGGCTCAATGGAGCTCTGACTCTCTGTCAGCCTGGCTACAGAGCTGAAAAGGTATCTAGGATTGTTTTTATTTTCTTCTATTAGAGACGAGTAATAGGCAGCTCGAGCATGACGTAAAGCTTTCATATATTTATTATGACTATCTTGCCATATTAAACGAGATTCATCCGTTTTGGTGGAGCGCCACACTCTTTCAAATTTACGCGACGTTAGTTTTAGAGTACGGGTTTCTGAGTTGTACCATGGAGCTAGTCTCTGTCGTTTGATAACCTTCTGTTTTAGGGGGGCGATTGAATCAAGAGTAACTCTCAGTGAATCCACCGCACTATCAACAAAGTGATCCAGCTGAGAGGGACTAGAGTAAGAGTTTTCAACTGGGTTAGAGCATGGTACTGAATCAAAAGCAGCTGAAATAGCTTCCTTACATTTAGCTACAGCGCTATCAGATACATTTCTAGAGAGCACATTTTTATTAACCGGAGTTAATTCTGGTAAGAGAAAGTCAAAAGTTATTAAGAAATGATCTGATAGAAGAGGGTTTTCTAGGAAAACTGTCAAGTTTTTAATTTCAATGCCATAAGCTAGAACAAGGTCCAGGGTATGGTTAAAACGATGAGTAGGTTTGTTTACACCCTGGGTGAAACCAATAGAGTCTAATAATGACATAAAAGCTGTGCTAAGGCTATCATTATCAACATCCACATGGATATTCAAGTCACCTACAACAATTATTCTATCACTGCTAAGGACTACGTTTGATAGGAATTCAGAATACGGGCCAGGAGGGCGGTAAACTACAACAACTAGAACTGGCTGAAAGGTTCTAGAGACTGGGTGTGAAAGACTGAGAGCAAGGCTTTCAAAAGAAGTATCATTCAGCTTTGGTTGAGGGTTCATTACAAGACTAGAATTAAAAATAGCTGCTACTCCACCACCTCGGCCAGTGTCTCCAGGTATATGAGTATTAAAATGACTGGGAGGGGTGGATTCATTTAAACTAACATATTCATCCTGAGACAGCCAGGTTTCTGTTAAACAAAGTAGATCAATACGATTTTCTGATATCAGATCATTTACTAAAAGAGATTTAGATGCTAAGGATCTAATGTTTAATAGTCCGCATTTAATTATCTGATTTATTTGCAAAGTTGTATTCGTAGTTTTAATTTTAATTACATTTTTATGATTTACGCCTTTTTTATTTATGTTTGAATTGCTTATAACGACGGGTCTGGGCCGGGAAACAGACACAGTATCTATAGTTAAAGTAGAATTACAGTTATAAGTAGAGCTACAGTTAGATTTACAGTCATAATTACAGCTATAGTGGCAGGTAAACAGATCTAAAGGAAGCGCAGAGAAGCATGTAAGACTGCAGCTCTGCTTCCTGGTCTGAACTCTGATAAGTTGTTGTCAAGGTTTGAGACTAATAAACTCTGCTACGTTTCTAGATAATAGAGCTGCACCGTCCAAAGTAGGATGGATGCCGTCTCTAGCTAGCAGACCAGGTTTTCCCCAAAAAGACTGCCAGTTATCTATGAAGCCCACACCGTTAGCTGGACACCACCTCGACAGCCAGCCGTTGAGTGAAGACATGCGGCTATACATGTCATCACTGGTCAAGTTTGGGAGGGGACCAGAGAAAACTACGGAGTCCGACATCGTCCCTGCAAAACTACACACCGACTCCACATTAACCTTAGTGATTTCCGACTGGTGTAGTCGGGAGTCATTAGTGCCGACATGAATTACAATTGTATCAAATCTACGTTTAGTCTTTGTCAGCAGCTTTAAGTGAGATGTGATGTCGCCCGCTCTGGCCCCGGGTCAACACCTCACTATGCCCGCTGACTTCGCTAACTTCACGTTTCTGACTATGGAGTCTCCGAGAATCACAGTTTGAGTCTCTTTGTGTCGCTGACTGGGGAAAGTTGTTGGAAACGTGAAGTGGTTGGTGGTGAACCGTGTGCTTCGTTTTTCGACTATGCTTCCCTCGGACAGTAACCCAGCCACTGCCTCCCGGCTGCTCGGGAGCTACCGGGGGAGAAGCTAAGCTATGTCGGCCCACACCGGCTACAGGTGGCTGGCTAACTGATGCTGCGTACGATGGCTGTGACTCAAAAGTGCGGAGCCGGCTCTCTAACTCAGACACCCTCGCCTCCAGAGCTACGAATAAACTACATTTAATATATAAACCATTACCAGTAAAGGAGGACGAGGAGTAACTAAACATCTGACACACAGAGCAGGAGAGAGCAGGAGAGGGAGAGGCAGGAAAAGAAGCCACTGTAGGTTAAGCTAAATGCTAAGCTAGACTAAGAATGGGTAGTTTAAATGAACAAAACTGTTTAGCAGATAAGTCGCTAGAGAGCAAGAGTGCTTGATTACTTCTGTTTGTCTAAGTGTGCAGTGATTTAGAAACAACAGTTGTAAGAAACTATACAAGTTAAACAGTTAAGCTTTAGCTCTATCGATCAGCACAGTGGCAGCAGGACAGGAAGTGATGCAATATGCTCACCGTAGTACGTCAGCACGTCCGAGGATTAATAGGATCTACTTCTTCTTCTTCTTCTTCTGACAGGTCAGTGAGCGGAAGCCTCTGATTGGCTGCTCTCACGCGTGTTTCTCATCCAGCCGGGTCAAATTTCCAGTTCTTTAGATCCATAGAATCCCGACACAACCGGACAACCCGGCAGAAAACCGTTAAACAGACTCACTTCACGACAGGACTGTGCGGAACCGTGCGACCGGATGTTATTCAATGACGTCATTAAACTGCGTCATTAAAATGGACTCAGGCAGGTCAGGGTTCAAGAACAAAAACTTCAAGAGAGAAAAACACAAGACAAAACCAAAGCACACAATGATCATGAAGTGGTAAGAAAACTAAAAAGTCCAGTAATGAAGCTGATAAGGAAAGTGAAGACAGGTGAGTAGAGCAGAGTAGAGGGGAAGGTCTGGGCTAAGAGAAGGAGGTGTATCCTGAGGACCTCTGGTGGAGAAGTACGAGACACAAGAGAAAAGTAGGTGTCTTGGGAGAGGTGAACATGGACTGAAGACAGGAACAGGATTTTGAGCTTGTTTGAATAGCTGGAGGAAGAGGGAGGTACCTCTCTCTAGGGCGCTGCTCTTGTGGCGACCAGCAGCTGGTGTGTCGTGATTGTCGAAGTGTGTGTCTGTTTTTTAAGTCTGATCAGGGTTTGATGTGTGTCTGATTCAAACCGACTTACAATCGTAATATTGTTTTTCAAGAGTGTCTGCCATAATGGAGATTTTTTATCTTTTTCTCATGGCGTTTTTGTGAAATTCGCATGGAGTCACCGGCACCACTCTCAAACAATTTCGTACTCACGCGACTTTCCTTATATCTTCACACAATCTGTTCACCTGCAGAAAGTGCCTACACTTTGGAAACAGTCCATTATTGTTCCAATAGCTAAAATTAGCACCCCGAAAACACTGAATGATTTCAGGCCTGTAGCTCGGACTTCTCTAGTGATGAAGGCATTGGAAAAGATTGTAAAGAATCAAGTTTTAATGCAGGTTGAAGAACACCTAGATCCTCTTCAATGTGCATATCGAGCTGGTAGAGGTGTGGAGGATGCTGTCACCACATTGCTACACTATTTGTAGAAGCATTTTGAGGGTCCAAAGACACATGGCAGACTTCTGTTCATCGACTTTTCTTCTGCGATTAACACCATTCAGCTGTATTTGCTTGCTGAAAGGCTTATTCACCAGTTTAAACTTGAGCCTAGCCTCATTGGTTGGATTATAGATTTTCTGACCAATAGGAGGCAGTGTGTGAATGTAAATGGTGTTTTTTCTAACCAGCTCTCTTCATCCACTGGCTCTCCTCAGGGTTGCTGTCTGTCAGCCCTTCTGTACATAATGTACACTAATGAGTGTTGCAGCAATTACTGTAACAGACACGTTCTTACATCTGCTGATGACACTGTCATTGTCAGCCTTCTTGAGGGGGGAGAGCAGGGTCATGGGTCAGTTGTGGGTGACTTTGTGGCTTGGTGTGATGAGTCCTTTCTCCACTTAAATGTGTAAAAACGAAAGACATGATCATTAATTTTAGAAAGTCCCCACCAAGCCAAATACCAACTATTGTTGAATCAGCTGACATTGAAATTGTGGACAGCTATAAATATCTGAGTGTTGACAATAGGTTGTGTTTCAATAATCATGTCGATGCTACCTCCAAGAAGGTTCAGCAAAGACTGTTCTTTTTAAGGAAAATTAAATCTTTGAATGTCTCTTCTGAGATGACTCTCTTTTACAAAAGTTTTATTGAATCTGTTTTTAATTTTTGCTTTGCTGCATGGTTTGGAAGCCTGAATTTGACCAACAAGAACAGACTTGGGAGACTTGTAAAAACAAGCAACAGAATCCCAGGGAGGAGTCAGGTTGGACTTTTGACTTTGTACAACCAGCAGGTCCTGAGGAAAGCTAAGGCCATACTTGTGATCTCAGATCACCCACTTCACAGTGAGTTTGACCTTTGACCCTCAGGTCGTCGTTTTAGAGCTACTGTGAGGAAGACTAAAAGACTTCAGGTGTCATTTATACCCAGTGCAATTAATATGTTAAACAACAATTAGCCATGTGTTGCTCTTTCTGCACTTGAATTGCACATTTGCACACCTCCACTTTGCACTTTAATAACCTGGAATTCCCATTTTGGTTTGTGCTCTTGACTGATCTTATTGCGTTGTTTTATTTGGTTTGATATTTTGTTGTGTTGTCTGATTTTTTAAATTTGTTTCTGTCTCTGTTTTTACGGTGATGTTGTCCTTGTGTTTCTCGTCTTCTGTGTGCTTCTGCTGCAACACCAATTTCCCCTTGTGGGACAATAAAGAATCTGAATCTGAACTGAGAGTGATATAAATGTCTGAGGATGAAAGAGTTACAGAAAAGCAGAACAGAGCTATTTGTCAATTTCAATTCTCACCTTCCATCAGCAGGACGTCCATCTTTAAAGAAGATAGGAAGAACTTTAGACTGGTCACTCTTCATGGACACACAGCTTGGTCCAGGAGAGTCTGCTCTCTGTTCCTGCATCCTGATACAAACAAACAACATTATTAGTTACTGTGAGCAGCAGATGAGACAGTGATGATGATGATGGAGGGATGAAGGTGGAGTAATGTGAGTGCTGAGCTGTGACATATTTCAAACTCTACCAACAAAGGACAATCAAATCCATTTAATGAATGGGATAAATTGTTGGAATGATTCAAAAAGGTTTTTGGCAGAGAGGTGGATTTTGAGTTGAGAAGCAACGGCACATTTCAGTAGTTTTGAGAAAAAGGGGAGGTTGGAGATGGGTCTGTACAGATAAAGCCAAAAAAATTCCCACCATTTCCTACCACGTACCTCGACCGGTACGTGCACGGTCCTTGCTAGGACCATGCAGGGGCCGAGACTTGTAACGCCCCTAACTGTCACTTGTGAAAACAAGTTGCAACTGTTAATGTAACCACCAGAAGTTGCAGTGATTATGGAAGCTTAAGTGATTACTGCATCTGAAAACAGCTGTGCTTAATATGCGTCAGTCTAGCTCACCTCGGTCTCTCTCTCTGTGAGAAATAGTCTACTGTATCAACACCCTCTTAAAAGTCATCCTAAATGTAAATGTGTATGTTGCCTCTGCCATATGGACATGGAGTGTTTAATCATGACTACGGAATATTTTATCTCCTCATCGCTGAACCCTTCATCCCAGCGCTCCTCCATGCGCTGTGTGTTTTCTGCATGTTAAAGTGTGAATAGGTTTTATATCTGTTCTTGGTGTGAGATTAATTTAACAATAATTATATTACCAACTGTTCAGCTAGAGTCCCGAAGCAGCTCTGCAAAGCAGCGGTAAATTTACCCCATATTAAAGTGCATTGATTTTCAAGCAACAGTATCCCATTATACAAGGTTGTTAATGTATCATTCTTCACGCATCTTGTAGCCTGTATTAGCCTACGTATTCATATTTTTTTATTCCAGGTTTACTGATTTAAACCCCCCAAACAGCTGATACAAGGAGCCCATCCAGAATAAAACGAGCGTATGAACGCCCCTTCTGTTCGTAAGAACCAAAGTTGCCAAGCCTCCCGCTACTGTACATTCAAACAATGGCGATTCTAGGGGGTGGCCTGTGGTGGCCGGGGCCACCCCTGAAAACTCATTGGCCACCCCTGTGGCCACCCCAGATCTAATAGGTAGTTGGTCAAGTTCGTCAACACAAGAAACAAGAGAAATGCTGTCAATCAATGATGACAATTGATCAGCTGATTTCGGGCCAGTTTTACATTTTCAACTACACAGTAATGGTCATACTGAGGCTGTGGGAGCTGATTTCAGCTCAGCGGACGTTTGGCTAATGGCCATGCAGGTCTGATAGGTGAGCCGTGAGAGATGAGCTGCTGGTCCGGTTGTAAATTAAACAGGAGGACGGTCACAGTGACAACATCGCCAACTACTTGAGAAAAATCTGCCGAAATCTGCCGATTGAGAGGTATGTTAATTTAATGTTTAATTATGTCGTAGTTCCCTTTGAATGTGTAGGGAAACTTTATCTAACGTTATCTCACTAAGTTGCAGCTAAAAGACGAACTACACTGCACTACGTTAGCTAGCTTAGCAGCCTGCAAACCAAGTTAGCATTTAACGTATGAGCGTATGAGCGTTTTTTAATTATTGTTATTTGCATACCGCCATGAAATATGAAATGCTGTTTTCTGGACTGAAGCCCGAGGGTGTTTTTTGAAGATGTGTGTGTTCAGTAGAGCTAATGTTGTATTTTTGACCTACCAGTGTGTGAACTATAGTGTGACCGTCTAGATTAAAGTAGCAATAGCACAAGAACAAGCTAGGATTTACTTATTTGCTCTGTGATGTAAGGGTTGTTTAAAGACGTTTTTCTCTTGGAGATAAAGGACTTTTTGTTCATATCAATTAGCTCATCTTCACAGTTGACATATTTCTAGACGTTCAAATAGGCAGAGGCAGAGCAAACTGCATTCAAATGCCACAAATGCTTGAGATACAATATGTGTTAATTGTGTTATTAAAAGTGATGGGTAGTTACTAGTTAGGTAAAAATAAACCTTTGTAGATACTGTAAATAGACATAATTAGGCCCATTGTTGACACCTCCTTTCTTTTTGACTTTTAAATGGAGTCAAAGCTGTTATTTAAGGGGTTGCAGAGCCCCACAAACACCTGTATGTTACACACTGATTCTAACCCAATTTGACAATGATCCTGCTTGATGTTTGTAGTTATAACTATTACTTCAAAGTGAGTTGACTGACTGATTGAGTGATTGAATTACATTTCCCCAGGGATATTAAGAGAATATGAAGAGAAGCAGAGATATCCAGAGCTTCTTCTAAAAAAAAAGGAAAGAGTCAGAGCCAGCCACAGCTTCAACCAGCAGCAGTGAAAAGGCCCAGGCAAGTCAGCAGTCATACAGCAGCAGTGATGAAGAGCACCCAGCTCCACCTGCACAGGATGGTAGGTCATGCTTGAATAGTTTGAATTTACCATGTAGACTCACATTCAAGTTGTTTGTCACTCCAGTTATACAATTACAACAGTCTGAAACATCACTACACAAGAACAATAGTTAAAACAGTTGTAAAAGACAGAAGAACAATAATACAATGTGCATTATACATAAACACACACACACGTATGTATGTATGTATGTATGATTGTGTGAGTATAAAACAGCCTATTGATGTCTCAGATTTCTAAGATATCTGTGTATTCCCACAGCTGACCAGCCACAGACGATGATGAGACACTGAGAGATGAGTGTGATCCAGCAGTGTCTGGAGCTCCACCTGCTAAGCATGGTATGTCAAATCCTGTTATGTCCACATGTGTCATTCATGAACAGTTACCAGAAGTTGTTGTGTACTCTCATACTTTAATTTTTAAAAGATGGTCCAATTTTGCCCAAAGTGTATGCGATACATTTGCTAATACACAACAAATCCCACACTTAAACATAGACAATCTATTCTTTAAATCTCAATACAAAACATTATGAAAAGACAAAGGAAAATGTGTGACACTAATCTGTCCACATACAGTCTATGGGTTTAATGGTTATTGTTTTTATCTATACTTCAGGGAGTTCATCTAGTGATTCAGAGGGCATGTCAGTAGGTGCTTGTGACACTGATGACGGAGAGGCTCCTCATGTTTCACAAGCACATGCTGCTCCACCTGGACCTCACGGTATGTTGTGACATTTTATCTTTCAGTTTACACGGCATTATGAGTGCCTTCCATTTAAATAACATGGAAGTTGTCATACTGACCACAAATTGACTTTGTAACTAATCATTTTGAATGAAACTTTATAAAAACTGAAGTAAGGACTGATTACAATTATTTATGATTTACAGACGTTTCACAGTCCAGAGCAGAAGGTCCTACCCAACCTCATCTCAAGATATTTCCTCGAACGATGCAAGGCAACAGGAAGAGGTCCTTCAACAGTGAGTGGTACAAACAGCACCCATGGCTTGAGTACTCCCAAAGCCAAAACTCTGCCTACTGTTTTGCATGTCGACACTTCTCTTTGCCAAACACCCCAACATCTGTTTTCACTTCACAACTGGGATTCTCTCATTGGAAAAAGGCAATGTACAAAGATGGTGGATTTAAAGTACATGAAAAGTCAGAGGGTCATGTCAATGCCATGTTTGCATGGGATGAGCACAAAAAGGCAGTACTAACTGATTCTTCCATCCGTGATGCCCTTAATGAAGCATACAACAAAAAAGTCCAAGAGAATAGAAAATATATTAAAACAGTGGCTGAAGTACTTCTTTTGACAGCAACACAAAACATTGCACAACGAGGTCACTGTGAGACAGAAGAGGCAGATAACAGAGGAAACTTCTTAGAAATTTTGGAAATGATTGCAAGGCATGACCCAGTGGTACAGAAAAAAATGAAGGGAAAGCAGAATGCCAAGTACACAAGTAGTGTAATACAAAATGAAATCCTAGAATGCTTGGCAAATACGGTCCGTGAGGAGATAATTCAGGAAGTGAAGGAAAGTGAAGTGTTCTCTGTGATTGCCGATGAAACCAAAGACCTGAAAAAGAAGGAGCAGCTCTCACTAGTACTTAGGTACTACTACAATGGGGCAGTGCACGAAAGTTTTCTTGACTTTCAACAAGCCACACGATTAGATGCAGAAGTACTCAAGGACAAAATCATCCACTGCTTGGAAAGATATGGACTTGAGTACAGATCCAATCTTGTTGGACAAGGTTATGATGGAGCATCAGTAATGAGTGGGAAACACTCTGGAGTGGCAGCCAGAATAAAGACTGACGCAAAACATGCAGTTTATGTACACTGTAATGCACATATCCTGAATTTGGTACTCGTTGATACCGTGAAGGCAGTCCCAGAGGCTGATTGCTTTTTTGCACTTCTGCAGAAGCTTTATGTGTATATGTCTGGGTCCTATGTTCACCAGAAGTGGCTGGATGTGCAAAAGGAGATGTATGAAGGTCAGCCGAGGGAGTTGCAGAAGCTCAGTGACACGAGATGGGCATGTAGATACTTGGCCTGCAGGAATTTAATGGACCGATTACCTGCTGTACTTCGTGTTCTGCATGACATTGCTACAAAAAATAGTGGGGAAAGATCTGTAGATGCTCGAGGTTTGCTGGCTCAGCTAGACCTAAGCTTTGTCAGTCTTCTTGCAACCTTTCGAAGGCTCCTTGGGGATGCAAAGGTGCTGTCTGACACCCTCCAATCTCCTTCACTTGACCTTGCCATGGCAGTGGGTTTAGTAAGTGCACTCAAAGACTCATTTCAGGAGTACAGAAGTGAAACATTTGTTGACAATCTGTGGAAAAGTATTGTAGACACTGCCACAAAGTGCAGTATAGCAATTGAAAATACAGAGAAAAAGAGGTCCCAAAAAGTTACTTCCAGACTTGGTGGGTCTGTCATAACCTCTACATTGGGTCAGCGCAAATGTAACGATGGTGACAAGGATTCCTTTAGGAGGACAATCTTCTACCCCATTGTGGACACCATACTTGGAGAGTTAGACAGGCGCTTCTCCAAGGACAATTGTGATATAATGAGAGGAATACAAGCTTTGGACCCCAAAAGCACAAGTTTCCTTCAAGAGGAAGCAGTCTTTCGCCTGGGAGAAATTTATGAAAGTGACTCTGAAGATCTCAGTCATGAACTCCACCAGACAAGGAGGCTTTTGCAAAGAAAACAGCAAAGTGGAATGCCGAACTTGTCCGGTATTGTTGAACTTGCAGTGTTCCTTGAACCTCATAAGGATGTTTTTCACGAGCTTTTTCGTCTGTGCAAGATAGCCATAGCCCTCCCAGTAAGCAGTGCAGCATGTGAGCGCAGCTTTTCAGCTCTTAAGCTGATCAAGACCCATTTGCGCACAACAATGACAGATGACAGACTAAGCAACCTGGGTGTCCTCAGCATTGAGGCTAGAAGAGCAAAGTCACTTGACATGGACAAGTTTATCAAACTGTTTGCAACTAATCACCTAAACAGAAGAATTCATCTGATGTAAGATGGATGAACACAGAATTTGTCTTGTGGTCTTGTGTTTTTATAGTTAAGGTTTGTTTGGTTTATGTTATAACTGTTTATGTACAATTTTCAGAAGTTAAATTATGAAGAAGCACCTTAACCCTTAAGTTATATTTGGTCTGGTGGCGTTGCATTGGACTTAAAGTATTGTCTTGTGGTCTTATGGCCTATGTGAAAGCATTTTGTAGCAGGAGAATGAGCAAAAGCAAGAACTAGCTATCTCTATTGTACTTACTATATTATATTATTACCTCTATTGTACTTACTACTATTACTTACTACTTACTATTATTAGAATCCTGTTTTGTTCATAAGAGTTTGAAGGTTTACATTGTATATACTTTGTTTGGAGTTAAGATTTGTTTGGTTTATGTTACAATTGTGAGTGTACAAAACTGACTATCTCTGCTATTTTGCACTATTTTAGTTTAAATCTTTTGTGTTTTGCCAGTGTTGTTAGTTGATTTAATCAGAGGCCTCATTCTGACTACTGCTGTTAGTATTGAACCACTCAAATACCTATTGTTGTTTTTTTTTATACATAATTTTTCAGACTCTATTGTACTTGTTACTATTATTAGAATCCTATATTTTTCATAAGAGTTTGAAGGTTTACATTGTATTACTTTGTTTGGAGTTAAGGTTTGTTTGGTTTATGTTACACTAAGTTAATTTATGAAGAAGCATCTTAACCCTTTATTATTGTAAGTCCTAACTGTTTGATTTAAATAAATTCTTAATGTATGCTGAATCAAAGCCAATGTTTCAAGTTATTACTTCATCATGACCCTGGACATGAATACTGTCTGGGTTGAAAACTCCTTTTTGTAAATGTTCATACATCACAAGGCATCCTATAGAATGACCTTATTCAGTCATCAGGCCATCATCTGTGTCACCTGTATTGTTACCTATGTTGCTTTACTAATTGAGGCGCCATCTTGTGGTTAAATAAAAACAGCTGGAAAAGAACAAACCAAACAATCTAATTCCAGTATCTCCAGCAAATGATATCTAAGCTAAATAATGACATAAACTAAGCATGTAAAGAACTAATATTCCTTTTTTTCTTACAAGCTTAGTTTATCTTTTGCTAACAGACAAACTTTTTAATAATCTTTAACTATTAAGCTTTGATTTGAGTTTTTTGGTTTGTTCTGTTGCCTGGATTGTTTTTATGTAACCACAAGATGGCGCCTCAATTAGTAAAGCAAAGGTAACAATACAGGTGACAGATGATGGGCTGATGACTAATTAATGTTATTCTATAGGATGAATTAAAGGTCCAATATTATGCCCTTTCTGGGGTTCATATATCTATTTTATGTGCCTACTAAAGTACGTTCACAATCGCTAATGTTCGAAAAAAGTGTCTGTTTTCATGTACTGACGCTCCAAGCAGGCTCTCGCATCTGCCTGTGTTTGCAACGCTCTGAATCCCCCTCGAGCACGGTCCCCACGTGTGCCTAGTCTGACCTGATTGGTCGGCCGATTTGCTCTCTCGTAATTGGTCAGTCGCTCGGCATTGTTCTCGGAGATGTCCCGCCCCTTTTACCATATCGGGAATGCTGTCAGTCCGAGCAGAAACACCGGCTACATGCTAACAATGATGTCCGGTTCTCAACTTTACCAACTGACAACGGAGAGGAGAAACAAACACCACAACCTTTGCCACGAAGGCAGGAGCACGACGTTTCAGTGTTGGAGGTATTTATTTTGCAGACTTTTCAGTTGAAATATGTGCTCGTCGGGTAGTTTCATTGTTATATGTTTAGGTGTAGGCTAAATGTGGAAACTGCAGCTAGCTGCTATGCTAAACCGGGACACATCAACAGTAACACACAACGTGTTTGTATCAAGTCTTTTGATCAGAAAAACACTCACCGTTATTGTGTTGAAAAAAACGTTAGCCTCTTCCGATTTCACTGACTGGAGCTAGCAACATAGTTCCCTAATCCAAACATACTGTATATATCTTACTCGTGGCTTCACAAAGTTTGGCTTGATTACAATATAATTAGTGTCCACACATGTGTTCTGTACAATACAGTTTATGTATTGTACAGAACAGTTTGTTGAAGCCCCTCACCTTGTACTGCTTTGTAAATCGTCCCCTTGCTGTGATGAAAAATTCAATGTATCTATCAGGTCATCATAGACTGTTAGTTACTTTACTACTAAAGCCCAGGTGATCAGCAGGTTTCTTGGATCAATATCTCATGCTGTTTCCTCCTCTGTCATTATTTTCCTTCTTATTGAACATGATTTCATTTTAATCGGTCTCTTCTTCTTTTTATGAGGTCATCACAGGTTCATTGTACCAACAACATCCAGAGTGAGAACCAAACTGTTTAAACCAACATACACTTCAAAACATCCTCAACATCTTCAGAGGAGAACATCACGGAGAACAGCAGAAGAGTATGTTCACTATAAATAATGATTTACAACTTCAATTCATTCTAATCAAACTGTTTCACTTTACAGAGGAAGAAAACCAACAAGTGACAAAATCATTTGTTGAAAATTCTTTATTCTCAGCTAAGGTTCAAAATGTGAATGTGTGCAGAACTATATGTGTAAATATACAATGAGAAGTAACATTTTTATGTCTTTTCTATCTTGTCCCCATACAGGCGGTGCAGACACTTGGCAGCTTTGTGAGCCGGTGCTGGGGATACTTGAGACGCAGCTGCAGAGTGGTTATCCTGTCGTGTGTCGTCCTGAGGATTCATCTCCAGTTTCCTGACCCGACTGGACAGTATGTTGGCTTCTGCCCGCCCCCTGACTTCACCTGGACACGTGTCGAGCCACCACTTCTTCTTTTGAGGGTATTTTCTGCAACTCCTCCATAAATGGTCCTGGGTCCTGAAACACCTCCTCCAACATGTGCCATCAAGTCCCCGACATATTCTGAAAAAAAGTAATTCAAGAAAAAACAATCTATTTCATAATGTTTGGTTATTGCTCATGTTTCACACTCATCTGTTTTTTGGAAACATTTACAAAGATGTTGAAGGTATATTTAAAATCAAAGAATGAGTAACTTACTGTATGTTGTGTCTGGCTTTTTTTGGACTTGAGGAATGCCACCTTATAGATCGGCTGTCCTGTAGAGGTTGTTGCTTGATCAGGTTCATTATTTTCGTTGTAATGCATCACAGACAGCAACAAGCTACAATACAAAAAGCTCAAATCAGCAATTATAGAATGACATCACAGTTTTCTGATATTCTTTTGAGATATTTCAGCAGTTGGACAATGTTTGAGGTGTGTGTGCGTACCTTTGCTTGTCATCTAGTCCCTTGATCGTCCCTTAGTGTACCCCAGGCCAACTGTGTGTGGACTGATGACCCCTTTGGAGGTAGGTACTGTCTGTGTGACCTCTGAGACTTGTGGGGAGTCTGTCTGTCACCCAACGTCATGGATCCTTTGGTACACTGGAGCTTTTGCTCTGTGTAATCTGCTGTGACGTACTCTGAGAAAAACAAAGAAGAAAAATATCAAATTAGCATGGCAATCTAACATGAATCAGAACTGCTCTGTCTTCTTGTTCATATCAAAATAAGCAGACCACAGATATCTTTCAAAACAAAGTGCCTGCTGCACACATCTTTACGTTTCTTGTGTTATTGTATTTATGTATTATCTATGGGTTAACCCGTTCTTTTGCAGTCGGTGCTATGATCAGAAAACACCACCTGAGCACTGGTCGAGCTGTTTAAATACATTATCAATACTTTAGCAACGGCCCGACTTATTACATCGATAAAAAATCACCACGTTACAAAGCAGCTTTACGCAGAGGTGGGGATAAGAGAGTAGAAAGAGCCTAACAACAACTGTGTTAGCAGCTAAGTTAGCAGAGCCTTACAATGCTCAGAGGCTGTAACAAAGCAGATTTTACATTCATTAGACCGTCTCCAACCACGGTCATAAATCCAAACTTTAGCACTGTTCAAGTTTATCACCCCGATAATCAAACGCCAAGTAACAAAACAGTCTTATGCAGGAGTGGAGCTACAGCAGAGCAGAAAGAGGCTAACCACCACAACGTCAGCCGGCATGTTAGCAGAGCTCAGAGTCCGTAAAAAAAGCAGACTTGGACCCCCAAAAACCCTACATGTATCTCTGAGGGTGGTTAACAATGTTATACCTCTTACAGTTTTAGGTGAAAGTTGATAAATAGTTTAGTAGTGCTCAAATTTCAGAACAGTAGCATTACTTAGCATCTTAGCTGAGGCTTACATTTCAGCTACATACAGCCTGCACTGAACCAACGTATCCGTAGCAGCTAAAAGTTGTTTTCAAACTAAATAAAAAGACAATAAAAGAAGCGTACTTACATGTTGTAGTTGTAGACGCAGCAGAATCTCCATGGCTGCCACAGAGAGTAGGAGCTGAAACGCGTTTCTAAGTCTGTTGCTACCATGGCTGCTACGGCATATCGTGGGCGTGCCACAGAAGTTACGGAGCGTGACATAGGCTCCTTGGGCTTGCCACAATGAGCCAATGGGCTTGGATCAGTGACGTCAGTGCAGTGTGATGTCACACTGCACAATTTTCAACGAGGGGGGCTAGACCCGAGCGTTACATGCTGCTACTGCTACTGCTAACAGGAGGAGGTAGGAAAAGCCGCATTTCCGTGGACTTTGAATTTTTGCACATAGATGTGCCTAAACATGCACAAGACACCTGGAGAACACACTAAAGAGCATATAAAACCAGAAAAAGCATAATATGGGACCTTTAAGAGAAGTTGAACTTTGCTATCCTAATCTAACTTGTGAAGAGATGAGGATTTTAATCCACTACAAGGAAATGGCTCTTAGAAAATGTTTACCCTATCCTGAACATAATTACTGATTAAATATAGACATATTAAAATAACCAGAGATTCCTGAGGACTTAAACGTTTTTTTTTACCAGCATAGACACCTATATTTGACAGTTACGAGATAGGAAATCATGGGAGAGAGAGGGGACGTGACATGCAGCAAAGAATCTTCTTCGGCCAGGATTCGAACCGCGGTTGGCTGTGTACGTGGCATTAAACTTTGCTATGCCATGGCCACCCCACACTAGCCTTGTGTCCCATCTTGGCCACCCCAGTAAAAATGTCCTGGATACGCCACTGCATTCAAATAGATGAGCAGAACAACGCTGCGCTGGAATCAAACCAACAGAAACATTTCTTCTGTGTATGTACGTTTATAAAGTTTGAATAAAGTGATTTCATGTGGCAGTGCTCCTACACTGTGGAATCAAGTCATTAGCATTACAGTGCGTCTTTTTGTTCAAATGTAATGGCCCATCCATCCTAATACGTCTTCCCCTCCCCCTTTGTCTCGTGTTTCAGTCTCTCAGTCTGCTGCCTTTAACTCAAGACACACGAGTAAACATCTTTTTTTTCGTTGGGTAAAAATGTTATTAGAATTTTGGATTTGATTAGAATGATGTTTTTGAATACATTTCTTTGTTTGGACTGTTTAAACATTCAGACGAGCAGGAAGAAAGCCTTAGATTCATCTTCTGGGTCGTTATTTTTCTATTCTTTTACCCAAGTTTTCCAATTAAACTGCAGTTTTCATGTTTCCTGATGCCCATGTCCGTCACATGCCAGCTGCTTAAAACATTTTGGGTAACTAGGCTGACCCAAGAAATCGGTAATTGATTGATAACAGGAATCAAATCATTAGCATTACAGAGCGTCTTTTGTTTAAACTGAATGGGCCATCGGACCACTCAGTCACACATTGAGTAAGAGCAAACATTCAGCGCACAGAGACACAACCTGTGACCGAGATGTGACCCATGCACAGATAACCCCCTCTCAAAGATAAATACAACTTTAGAATGAAATTCATCAATAACTGAGCAGCTTCTGCGCCCCGACCATGATCGCTGCACTGCTTCCATTTTTCTTTATTTTTGTATTTTTTTGCTCCCCTTCTCTGGTCACTTACACCAGAGAAGAACTATTAAACATTGGACAGTCCTCTGCCAAACTTTTTTCACCGGTTCTCATTGAACCAGAAAGTTACGCGGAGATTCTTGCCGGAGGAGCAGCAGCTCTCTATGGAATTTGCCGGAGACGCCGCAGACGGGGTAAGCGAGCAGGCGCGCTCGTTAAACTGAGTCAGCAGGGATTACGCACCGCGCTTCCGTTCATTCACCTGGCGAATGTCCGCTCCCTGGCTAATAAGATGGACGAACTGCTGCTCCTAAACACCAGAAACACGGACTTTTGCAGATCCGCCGCCCTGTGTTTTACTGAAACCTGGCTCAGTGAACACATCCCGGACATCTCACTTCACCTCCCGGACTTTCAGCTCCTCAGAGCGGACCGCGTAAAGGAGCTTTCTGGGAAGACAAGGGGAGGCGGAATATGCTTCTATATAAACGAAGGTTGGTGTACAGATGTCACAGTGTTGAAGCAGACGTGTAACCCAAATCTGGAGAGTTTTTTTCATTAACTGTAAACCGTTTTATTCACCGCGGGAGTTCTCCTCTTTTGTTATGGTCGGTGTGTACATACCACCTCAGGCGTGTGTAACAGAGGCGTTACAGCACCTGGCTGATCAGATTACAGATGTGGAGAAAAAACATCCTGACTCCCTGCTCATCATTCTGGGGGATTTTAAAGAGCAAATCTAACCCACGAACTTCCTAAATACAGACAGCATATTAAGTGCCCCACCAGAGGAGCTAACACACTGGACCACTGCTACACAGTAATAAAGGATTCTTATCGCTCTGTCCCCCGTGCAGCTTTGGGACTCTCTGATCACTGTCTGATTCATCTCATCCCGACCTACAGGCAGAAGTTAAAAACTGCTAAGCCTGTAGTGAGGACTGTAAAGAAATGGACAGAGGAGTCAAAGCAGGAGTTACAGGCCTGCTTTGATTGCACTGATTGGACTGTTTTTGAAGCTGTATCAGCAAATCTCAACGAATTCACTGACACTGTGACATCATACATCAGCTTCTGTGAGGACATGTGTGTGCAGACCAAGACCTTCTGCACATACAACAACAACAAGCCCTGGTTAACACCTCAACTCAGGAAGCTGCGTCAGGCCAAGGAGGAAGCCTACAGGAGTGGGGACTGGGACCTGTTCAAGCAGCCCAGAAACAAACTGACGAAGGCGATCAGAGTAGCGAAGAGGAGCTACACTGAAAAGCTAAAACAAAGCTTCTCAGCTAACGACCCTTCAGCAGTTTGGAAAAGCCTGCGAGAGGTCACCAACTACAGGAAACCCTCCCCCCACCCTGCAGGTAACAAAAGACTGGCTGACGACCTCAACACCTTCTACTGCAGATTTTGTCACCCACCCCCCAGCCCATCAACATCACCCTAATACTTAGACTCTGCCCTACCTGCACCCCCCACAACCCCCTCCCCCTCCCCCTCTGACCCCCCATCTGCACTGATGATCTGTAAAAAGGATGTGTGCCAGCTCTTCCACAAACAAAAGATCAGAAAGGCTCCAGGACCAGACGGTGTGTCCCCCTCCTGCCTGAGAGTCTGTGCTGAGCAGCTGGCCCCCATCTTCACGCAGATCTTCAACTCATCCCTGGAGCTGTGTGAAGTGCCCTCCTGCTTCAAAAGCTCCACCATCATCCCAGTCCCAAAGAAACCTGCCATCACAGGACTCAATGACTACAGGCCCGTCGCCCTGACGTCTGTGGTCATGAAGTCCTTTGAGAGACTGGTGTTGAGCCACCTGAAGGACATCACAGGCCCCCTGCTGGACCCCCTGCAGTTTGCCTATCGGGCAAACAGGTCGGTGGAGGATGCAGTCAACATGGGTCTGAACTACATCCTGCATCACCTCGACTCCCCAGGGACCTACGCTAGGATCCTGTTTGTGGACATCAACTCGGCATTCAACACAATCATCCCGGATATCCTGCACCGTAAACTCACCCAGCTCACAGTGCCTGCCTCCACCTGTCAGTGGATCACCAACTTCCTGACTGACAGGAGGCAGCAGGTGAGGCTGGGGAGCATCACGTCCGGCACCCGGACAATCAGCACTGTCGCCCCCCAGGGGTGTGTTCTCTCCCCTCTGCTCTTCTCCCTCTACACCAATGACTGCACCTCAGGGGACCCTTCTGTGAAACTCCTGAAGTTCGCAGACGACACCACCGTCATCGGTCTCATCCAGGACGGTGACGAGTCTGCCTAGAGACGGGAGGTGGAACAGCTCTCTCTCTGGTGCAGTCAGAACCATCTGGAGCTGAACCCGCTCAAGACTGTGGAGATGACAGTGGACTTCAGGAGAAGCCCCTCCTCACTCCCCCCCCTCACCATTCTGAACAGCACAGTGTCTACTGTGGACTCTTTCAGGTTCCTGGGATCCACAATCTCACAGGACCTGAAGTGGACCTCTCACATAGACACTTTAAGGAAAAAGGCCCAGCAGAGGATGTACTTCCTGCGTCAGCTCAGGAAGTTCAACCTGCCCCAGGAGCTGCTGATCATGTTTTACACCGCCATCATCCAGTCCGTTCTCTGCACCTCCATCACTGTCTGGTTTGGATCTGCAACCAAACTGGACAGACACAGACTGCAACGGACAATCAGGACTGCAGAAAAGATCATCGGTGTCGACCTTCCCCCCATCCAGGACTTATACCGGTCCAGGGCCAGGAAACGGGCAGGTAGCATCACTGCAGACCCCTCACACCCCGGACACAAACTTTTCAGACTCCTCCCCTCCGGCAGGCGTTACAGATCACTGTACGCCAAAACAACCCGTCATAAGAACAGTTTCTTCCCCCAGGCTGTCACTCTGATGAACGCTAAGCAGTCAGAGAGTGTCAGACCTGCTGCTGTGAAATAACCCTGGAACAAAACTGTCACTGAATGTACATATACGCAAATATATATTATTTTTATTTTTATTTAATTACCATCTACACTCACTCTTTAATGTAAATACTGTAAAAATAACTACCTCATGCTCACTTCTGCATCTTTTTTGCACTACTCACCACTGCACTATTATCTTATTTAGTCTTGTACATATTAGTCTTTAATTCTGTTTATTTTTAAGTTTATTGTTGATATTTAATGTTTTTTACCTTTGTACAAAGAGAGCACAGTCTATCGAAGTTAAATTCCTTGTGTGTTACATATACTGGCCAATAAAGCTGATTCTGATTCTGATTCTGATTGAACCTTGAATGTTAGCTGGTCATCAATCATGACACCCAGGTTCCGGGCAGACTTTGTGGGCATGAGTTTGGTTGTTCCAAGTTGGATATTGATCTGTGGCTGCATAGAGGGACTGGCTGGGATGACAAGGAGCTCAGTCTTTGAAAGGTTGAGTTGAAGGTGCCGTTCATTCATCCATTTAGAGATATCGGTGAGGCATGACGAGACTCTAGCTGAGACTGTGACATCGCCTGGTGGAAATGACAAGAAGAGCTGGGTATCATCAGCATAGCAGTGGTATGAAAAGCCATGAGAGCGGATTATCGAACCAAGTGAGCTTGTGTATATGGAGAAGAGGAGGGGACCAAGCACTGACCCTTGAGGTACCCCTGTGGATAAGCTGTGCGCTTGGGACACTTCTCCCTTCCACGACACTCTAGAGGATCGCCCAGAGAGGTAGGACTCGAACCAGCAAAGGGCGGATCCTGAGATGCCAAGCTCAGAGAGCGTGGAAAGGAGGATTTGATGGTTGACTGTGTCAAAGGCAGCAGACAGATCTAGGAGTAGTAGAACTGATGACTGACCAGCAGCTCTAGCAGCTCGTAGCGATTCTGTTACTGAGAGTAGGGCAGTTTCAGTAGAGTGGCCCCGCTTAAAGCCTGACTGATTTGGATCAAACAGATTGTTTTTAGACAGAAACTCCGAGACTTGCTTGAAGACTGTGCGCTCAAGTACTTTTGACAGAAGGGCAGAAGAGAAACCGGTCTGTAGTTTTCAACCTGGGCTGGGTTCAGTGTGGGTTTTTTGAGCAGAGGGGTGACCCGAGCTTGCTTGAATGCTGTAGGGAACACACCCGTTGACATAGAAGAGTTGATGATATGCTGAAGTGCATCATTAAGCGTAGAGGAGATGGTCTGCAAGAGGCTTGATGGTATAGGGTCCAAAGGACAGGTAGTCGGCCGAGAGTCTAGCACAAGCTTAGAGACTTCTTCCTCAGTCAGAGAGGAGAATGAGTCGAATGAGGCACTTTTACTACTTAATATATGTATGGGAGGGGGGACAGGGGGTGTTTATGGTAACAATTGCTATGTGTCTTGCATGTTTGTATACTGCTACTGGATGCCTTGAATTTCCCTCGGGATCAATAAAGTATCTATCTATCTATCTATCTATCTATCTTTTGGTCGGTGCTTTTGGGCTGAGTTGGTCAGGCTCGGAAAACTGGTTACTGATGGTTGCAACCTTTTCAGTAAAGTACAAGGCAAACATGTCGGGTGTCAACAGATCGGAGGGTGGAGGAGGAGGAGGTTGAAGCAGTGAGTTAGAAGCAGAAAACATTTTTCTTGTATCTGTGGCATTGCATATCTTGTTCTGATAATATGTTGTCTTGGCCGTTTTTAGGCTGTAGGAGAATGAGACAAGTCTTTGCTTATAGTCATTGAGGTCAATGGATTGTTTTGATTTTTGCCATTTTCTCTCTGCTGCCCTCAGCCCTGCTCTTTGCTCTCTTATGACTTCAGTGAGCCAGGGACTAGGCAGGTTTTTGCGAGCGGACCTTCTGTAACCTTAACAACGGGATTAACTCACGGCGCAACTGTGCCGGAGCTTATGGCCGGAGCACGACGCGTCAATTTAGCACAGAAAAGAACAAGCGGGACAGGAAGTCAGACACCGATACAACATTTAAACCTCCGGATTATTTTCAGAATAAAACTCAGTTTTGACTGTTCAGAAAAACGACCGTATGTGTGTTTGTTTATGTGTTTATAGGTTAATATAGAGTTTAATACCACGTACATCGTATTATCTCCCGCTGTCACGAGTTAATCTGTAAAATTACCGCTGGAATTCCTTTGTCTCTGCACTCCAACGGTCTGGCTGTGCTCTCCGAGCTGCTGACTGAGAACGCAGCTGGTGGGCGTTGACGGACGAGGGTGCACGGAGCCGTAACGGACCGGAGCGGACACGCAATTCACACCACATCTTTTTGGCCACCGGTAACTAGGGACGTAGGTTACTAGGGAAGGTACACGCGCACCTAATCGACTCGTCCTGATTGGTCAGCTGTCAGAAAGGCGCTTGACGTCACACAGCGCTTTTCTGAAAAGTTAAAAGAATTCAACTGAAAAAGGCGTCGGGCATCCTTTTTCCTTTTTCCATAGGGTTGTATGTAAAAAAGGCGCTGGCAGTTGAAAAAAGCAGTCAAATGTGAACACAGCCATAAACCTGTTTTTTTTAGCTGTTGTAACAACAAAATTACCCCCAATGGAGAACCAATAAGTTTATCTTATCTCTTATCTTATCTTAGAAAAGTAGGAGTCTTGGGAGAGGTGAACATGGACTGAAGACAGGAACTGAGAGTGATATAAATGTCTGAGGATGAAAGAGTTACAGAAAAGCAGAACAGAGCTATTTGTCAATTTCAATTCTCACCTTCCATCAGCAGGACGTCCATCTTTAAAGAAGATAGGAAGAACTTTAGACTGGTCACTCTTCATGGACACACAGCTGGGTCCAGGAGAGTCTGCTCTCTGTTCCTGCATCCTGATACAAACAAACAACATTATTAGTTACTGTGAGCAGCAGATGAGACAGTGATGATGATGATGATGGAGTGATGAAGGTGCAGTGATGCTGAGCTGTGACATGGAGAAGAGTCATGGACAGTTAGAGATCCTCATCTCACCTCAGAGCTTCATGTTCCTCACACAGAGAGGTTTTAGAGGGAGGGACTCCCTCCTCTGTGTCCTCACACTGATCCATAGCAGAGCGCCCCCTGCTGGAAGAGCTGCACTCTGTCACTACAACAACACTGACGGAGTTCAGCTGCTGAAGTCACATCCAGTCAAAGATCTTCAGCTGTGGAGGAAACAAAGAGAAGAAGCTGCTGCTTCACCTTCATCATCATCATCATCATCATCATCATCATCATCATCATCATCTACCTGCTTCACCTTCATCATCATCATCATCATCAAACTGCTTCATCATCATCATCATCACCATCATCATCATCATCATCATCATCACCATCATCTACCTGCTTCACCTTCATCATCATCATCTTCATCATGTACCTGCTTCACCTGTATTCTGATCTTCTCTTCTCTCTTATAGTAGATGGTATATTTCTCTCAGGTGTTCTGGACTTGTTAAACTGATTCTCCAGCTGAAGTACTAAACTAGTTGTAGGTTCTGAATGTATTCACTGCACAGTCTGTAACTGGGACATGAATCACTCTTTTTGAAAGTCTGTCATCATCTCATTCTTGTTCTAATTTGATGAATTCTAATGTTTGAAACTCTTTTCTGTCTTTGTTCTGCTGAAACATTTGATCCTCTAGCATCAATAAAGTTTGATCTTATCAGAGGAGGCTTCACTGCAGGACTTTGAATCATAAAACCATTAAAGGAAACCTTCAAACACGCCCAACAAGTCATTGATTAACCAAGAACACAGTCAGCTGATTGAGAGAGTTACAACAACTTCTTATGGATTTGTTCAGAATGAGTTTCACTGTAAAAAAAAACTTCATGAAGAAAAATATTCAAATCAAAAAGATGTTCAGAACAACACTCAAATATTTCAATCACAGAAGAGAACGTGATGAACTTAATGAAAGAAACTTCCAGAGCGAGCTCGTCTTCAATCCACCTGTTAGCATGTTAGCATGGTTAGCATAGCCTGCATGGTGACTGAGGATCATTGTGTTTCATCACTTCTACTGTAGTCAGAGCAGCTAATGAACCTGGTGGCTAACTGTTAGCTTACAGCTCTTTTTACACTTAAATTAAATGAGTCTTTCAGACAGTAAGAAAAGTGTCTCTTACCTTCAACACGGAGAACAGATCTGCGTCAGAACAAGACAAAGTCAAGTCTCCTGACACCAGGAAATACCAAAGTCTAATAATCACCATAGCAACAGGGAATCAAAGGTCACAGCTTTATAACTTTATATTGAAGGAAGCTTGTTTATTGTGTCAGATGATTTTGATGAAAGTGTTTGAGGCAGTCTGTTGTCCTGCAGTGGTCTGTAAAAAAAGGAAGAGCTGCTGGGCCCTCCTTACCAGGAACCAGGTGTTCAGGCTCCAGGTCCGGTCCTCAGAGTCATGAACTCCAAGAATCTAAAAACTGATTCACCTCCTCGTGAAGTGGTCAAACTGTTTTCTTTCTAAAGTTAACAATGATTTCTTTGGTTTTCCTGCTGTTGGGACTCAGGTTGTTGTCAGTGTACCATGCAGATCATGTCTGGACCTCCTCTCTGAAACCTCTTTAGACTTATCCATAACAGACCCACATTTGATGAGGAATCTGCAAACGTAATCAAATGTTGGAGCGATGGGTGTGGAGTTGTGTGTGCTGAGTAAAAATAAGGAGTAAACTGAGGGCGCCTCCCTGGTGGACACTGGTGTTCAGGATGATACTGGAGGACATTTTATTAACCAGCCTAACCCAATGAGATCTGTTGGTTTGGACGTCTTTTATCCACAGACAGAAAGGACTTCCTCGGACCAATGTCAGCAGTTTGATGACCTGCTCGTCCGGGTTGATGGAATTAAACGCTCAACAAAGTCATCAAACAGAATCCTGACACGTGTTCTGGTTTTCCAAGTAGACTGGAGCTGAGATTAATCCTCTTCAGACCTGTCGGCCTCGTAACAAACTGATGATCGCAATCAGAGACTGCCCCGAAATAATTAATTCTAAGAAAGAATATTTTATAAGGAGCATGGAGAGCAGAGATAGAGGGAGAGAGAACGGGCCAATAAAAACCAGGCCACACATATTAGTCAACAAATGTTTTCAGTGCTGGACCTGGTCCACCATCAGACCCAGCTTACTTATTACAGTCCATGTTGTGTAGAAGCTGCTCTGATAGTGTCAGAGAGTTAGAAGATGGTCGCCCTCTGATGAGGTCATGATTACTGCCGGTCCTGCGTTGGAGAGATGTTCAAACAAAGTGTTGAGTTGTTCCTGAAGGGAGGTGTCCATTGAGGTGTGCTGTCTTTGTTTACAGTCAGTGATGGTCTATATACCCTTTAACATAGTGTGTGAGGTGTTAACGTGATCCTTCATGTCTTATTTGTATGTTTGTTCATCAGTTTTTAAACCTCTGGCTACGTCTCCAATGCTCTCCTGTCGGCCTCCTTGTCCCATGATCTGAGTGCTCTGCAGTGTTCACTCACTTTTGTTGAACCAGAGTCTCTGATGAAGCTTTTGTTGTAGTGACTCTGTTTGAACAGAAGCTGATGTGTGATGGTTCTGTGGACGTTTGGTGCTCGATGTAAAAATATAACATAGAATAAAGAATAGGACAAAGAGAAGCAGAGGACAGAAAAAGAGGAGAGCTCTCTAATAATAATAATCTCATGTTGAATAATATGCTCCATAGTTTGTTCTTCCTCTGAGTTCAAACTAAATGAAAGTATGAAGTCATCTCTGACCTCTGAGATGTTCTGCAGTAGAAGTTTAAAGAGGCAGAAAATGGATTTAGTGAAGGATCAAATATTTAGCTCCAAACTGAACTCAACTTGAGTCCTGGACCTCATGTGCTGAGTGACTTTAAACACCACATGAAACTGAAAGGCTGTTTCCCTCTTTAAACGTTTCAGAGCAGACACAGGATGATGAGGAGGATGATGAAGAGTTATTAGCTGTTGTTATCAGTGAATAATAATATATTCATAAAGAACAGGTGTAGACTGTGTAATATTATCATCATCTTACTGACATTAAAGACAGCACAGACATCTTTATTTCACTTCATACCACTTCTCTTTCCTGTCTCAACTTGTTCTCTTCTTTAGAAATGTCTTCTCTCTGTTTAACCTCAGATAAAAACACCTTTGTTCCCTGGAAGCTGAGGATGTTATACAAGACAACGAGAATGAAGTCGACCTCGTCTGGTTTGAAGTGGTTCTGTAATCATGTGATCAGTCAGTACGGCGGAATAATAAATCTTTCCTCGTCATCGGTAACTGAACACACGTAAAAAACACATCAGAAACGACTTTCTGAAACACAAAAAGAATGATTTCATGTTGACGTGACATTCATTCACACTCTGAAGGTGAACATTTGACCAATCAGATGAAGCCTCAGCTCGCCGTCAGCTGCTCTCAGGTTGATTGTTGTACATTTAGTGCTGACTTCGGGGTTAGCTTACACGATGGCTGAGGCAGGAGAGAAGAGAGAGGAAGATGATGATGATGAAGCTCTCGTGCTGAAAGAGAACAGCGTACCAAAGAGTGCTCAGGCGGCAGCTTTCAGCCTTTCTATTGGGATGAATTGCTGCAGCGTGTGTAGTTACTGCTGTCGGCCTCTAGATGGCAGTATAGCTCTGTACACCTCCAAACAAACCTGAGCGTAGTGAGGAGACAGCACTAAAAAAGGGACTACTACAGGTGATGTAAAGTGTCTGTTATATCTGAGATTCTCCTCACTGAGAGTCTCTCTTATATCCGCCACGGGTGGTTGCCACGGTACTGCGCTCTCTCGCACTTGTTGCGTTTTTCTTCATTTTTGTAGTTTTTTAGTTCTCTGGTCACTTACACCAGAGAAGAACTATTAAACATTGGACAGTCTTCTGCCAAACTTTTTTCACCGGTTCTCATTGAACCAGAAAGTTACGCGGAGATTCTTGCTGGAGCCGCATCTCTCTATGGAATTTCCCGGAGACGCCGCAGACGGGGTAAGCGAGCAGGCGCGCCGGTTAAACTGAGGCAGCGGGGATTACGCACCGCGCTTCCATCCATTCACCTGGCGAATGTCCGCTCCCTGGCTAATAAGATGGACGAACTGCTCCTCCTAAACACCAGAAACTCGGACTTTTGCAGATCCGCCGCCCTGTGTTTTACTGAAACCTGGCTCAGTGAACACATCCTGGACAGCTCACTTCACCTCCCGGACTTTCAGCTCCTCAGAGCGGACCGCGTAAAGGAGCTTTCTGGGAAGACCAGGGGAGGCGGAATATGCTTCTATATAAACGAAGGTTGGTGTACAGATGTCACAGTGTTGAAGCAGACGTGTAGCCCAAATCTGGAGAGTTTTTTCATTAACTGTAAACCGTTTTATTCACCGCGGGAGTTCTCCTCTTTTGTTATGGTCGGTGTGTACATACCACCTCAGGCGTGTGTAACAGAGGCGTTACAGCACCTGGCTGATCAGATAACAGACATGGAGAAAAAACATCCTGATTCCCTGCTCATCATTCTAGGGGATTTTAACAAAGCAAATCTAACCCACGAACTTCCTAAATACAGACAGCATATTAAGTGCCCCACCAGAGGAGCTAACACACTGGACCACTGCTACACAGTAATAAAGGATTCTTATCGCTCTGTTCCCCGTGCAGCTTTGGGGAAAGTGGAAAAAAAACAAGTTACAAGTCGACTTTGAGTTCTATTAAAAATACACTCTACTGTTATAATAAAGAAATTAAAAGACTGGTCGGGGGCCCCAAAGCAGCGGTGCTCGAGACATCCGGTTTGAGTGGACGCTGGCGCGCCTTGCTGCCGCGCCTTGCTGCCGCTGCTCACCGGCAATTTTAAGTAACTTTTTAAGGTTCTACGGGCGATACGGACAGCGTAATTGCACTTCTTTGGGAGATACAGCACTCACCTATCTTCGCAAAATCACCGATCCAGCTGTTTCTACTGCGTTTTGTGTGCGAGCGAGCTAACTGTAGCCTACCCACTGGAAGCCAGCACCCGTCTTCGCAGATCCACCTGGCTGTTGCAGTCGCTATGTGGGCTAGCAAGTTTTACATCTGGTCTGTACTTCTCTGGACGTTCCTGTCTTTCTGCCATCACCCTGTGGCAGGTATACTTCGGTATACAGCCGCTGAACTTCGTTGGCTTCGCTGGCAGCTGCCTGAGCCTCAACCGCCTGTGCTGCAACTCCACCCGGACATCGCTCTCTTCCCCCGCCGGAGATACATCCATCGTGGGTCTCGCAGGAATTTCCATCATGACGGCTCCAATGCAATAAAATCATTCTGGTCTACCTCTCGCCGCCCTCCCAGAAACCCCAGCCGGGCTGTCGGTCGCCGCGTATTAGCCAGCCTAGCTAGGTCGGCTAACGCTCCTGTCAAGCAAGACAACGCCGCTGTCAACTTCGGTCTGCTTAACATCCGCTCTCTCACGAGCAAGGGACATCTCATCCAGGATCTCCTCACTGACCGTAAGCTTGATTTTCTCTGTCTGACTGAAAATTGGCAACAGCCCAATGACTTTTCTCAACTAAATGAATCCACTCCTCCGGGCTTTGTTTACATCTGTCATCCCCGTGGCAACGGTCGGGGCGGAGGTCTCGCGATAATTCACCGCGAGAAGTGGAAAGTCCTGCAAATCTCTGTGCCTGCCTCCAGTTCATTTGAATGTATTGTTTTTAAGCTGCCTGGTCCCATTCCCACCATTGTTGCTACAGTCTACCGCCCCCCTAAGCCAAACAGTGACTTCTTCAATGACTTTGCAACCCTGCTCACCCATTTATCTACTCTCTCACCAAATGTAATATTGTTGGGGGACTTTAATATACACATGGACAATACTAATCTGCCTCTTACTAGAGACTTTTCATCATGCCTGGAGAGCTTTGGATTCCATCAATACATAGACTTTCCGACACACACAAAAGGTCATACTCTGGACTTAATCTGTTGTTCTGGTCTCACCCCCTCCAACTGCACAGCTGATGAACTCCATGTAACTGACCATTTCCTCCTGTCATTCAATGCTGCACTCTGCCTCTCTGCTATCAAGTCTTCACGTCTCATCTCATTTCAGAATATGAAGGACATCAATATAGATACTCTCTGCTCCAATATCGACAATATTCTCATCCCGGATCATCTTTCCAACCCTGATGAACTCGTAGCACTATATAATAATGGATTAAACAGCACTCTCAACCTTCTTGCCCCAGTGATAACACGATCCGTTTCCTTCTCCTCAACTGCCCCCTGGTATACCCCTGAGCTACGGACAATGAAAGCCAAAGGACGTCAACTTGAACGACTCTACAAAAAAACTGGTCTCTCCATTCATAAAGAAATGCACAAAACCCATATACTTCACTACAAGGACTCAATTGCTCAAACAAAATCTAACTATTACTCTGGCTTAATCATCTCCAACAAAGGAAACACCAAAACACTGTTCTCTCTGCTAAATAAAATTCTCCAGCCACCAAACTCACTACCCCCCCCACCTGTACTCAACTGACACCTGCAAATCCCTGATGCTGTTTTTTAACGAAAAAATCCACAATATCCACCAGCATCTATGTCCAAACCCTCTGCTTCTCTCCCCACCTGAACCTCTCCCACACAGTCAGCCCTTCTCCTGTTTTCAACTCCCTGACGCCTCCGAAATCTCCGACCTCATCCGGAAATCCAAGCCCTCCACATGTCAGCTTGATCCCCTGCCCACATCCTTGGTCAGATCCTGCCTCTCCTCTCTGCTTCCGCTCATATCTGCCATCATTCACGCCTCCCTCACCACTGAAATTGTTCCCTCACTGCTCAAAACTGCAGCTGTCACTCCTATACTGAAAAAACCTGGTTTGGATCCTAACAACTTTAATAACCTCCGCCCCATTTCTAACTTACCCTTCATCTCCAAAATTCTGGAAAAAACAGTCGCCACCCAGCTACACTCTCATCTAACTCAAAACAGCCTCTATGAGCCCTTCCAGTCCGGTTTCCGCCCCCGTCACAGTACAGAAACTGCTCTATTAAAAATCACCAACGATCTCCTCATTGCTTCTGACTCTGGCCTGCTTTCCATCCTCATCCTTCTTGACTTGAGTGCGGCCTTTGACACCATCTCACACCCCATCCTCCTCAGTAGACTCTCCTCCATTGGCATCACTCACACACCCCTTGCCTGGTTCCTTTCTTATCTCTCAGGCCGCACTCAGTTCATACAGCTGAAATCTTTTAAATCCGAGCCCTCCCCAGTCACTACAGGTGTGCCCCAGGGCTCTGTCCTGGGGCCCCTTCTCTTCATCACCTACCTCCTCCCCCTTGGCAACATTTTCCGAAAATTCAATATACTTTTCCACTGCTTCGCGGATGACACCCAGCTCTACCTCTCCAGCAAACCAAACTCCACACTTCCACCTTCCTCCCTCACCTCCTGTTTATCTGAAATAAAATCCTGGTTCACCTCAAACTTCCTTAAATTAAACAGCAATAAAACCGAGATCCTTCTCATCGGCACTAAATCCATATTATTTAAAGTTGGCAGTTTCTCCCTCACTATTGACAGCTCCTCAGTTTCCCCCTCCCCTCAGGTTAAGAGTCTGGGTGTCATCCTTGACAGCACACTTTCATTCCAATCCCATATCAATAACATTTCCCGGTCTGCATACTTCCATCTACGTAACATCAACCGACTCCGCCCCTCCCTCACCCCCCATACTGCCTCCATTCTTGTCCACAGCCTCGTCACCTCCCGGATTGATTACTGTAACTCTCTCCTCTTCGGCCTCCCTCATAAGTCCCTCCACAAGCTCCAACTGGTTCAAAACTCAAAACTGCTGCCCGGATTGTCACCAAAACCCCCTCATTCCATCACATCACCCCCATCCTACAGCAACTCCACTGGCTCCCGGTTAAACAACAAATCGCCTTCAAACTCCTCCTGTACACCTTCAAGGCCATCCACAACCTCGCCCCTCCATATCTATCTGACCTCCTTCACATCGCCACTCCAGCCCGCTCCCTCAGATCCTCCTCCTCCATCCACCTCACTGTGCCCTCTGCACGCCTCAGCACCATGGGGGGCAGAGCTTTCAGCCGCTCTGCTCTCCAGCTCTGGAACTCTCTGCCACCGGACATACGCAACATTGACTCTCTCCCCATCTTCAAATCCAGACTCAAAACCCACCTGTTCAAGATCGCCTTCTCACTCTAAACCATATCACTGCAAATTACTCTGTCCGTCACACTCCATTTCATTTATTTCATCGTATACTGATCATTGTGGTTTTTAAATGTTATTGTGGTTTTTTAAATGTTGATTGTTGTACAGTGTCCTTGGGTGTCCTGAAAGGCGCTTTTAAATAAAATGTATTATTATTATTATTATAAAACCGCAAGACAGTCCTACATCTCTCATTTGATTAACAGTAATCAAAATAATCCATCATATTTATTCTCCTCAGTTGACAAATTGATTAATCCTTCAAAATCGATCCCTTCTGAGCTCCTTTCTCAGGCCAAATGTGAGGAATTTGCTGCTTTCTTTCAAGAAAAAGTTTCCAATCTTAGAGATAATATATTAATTTCCCTCAAAAACTCATCTGATCCTCTCCCACCTTTGTACAACTCTACTACCAAGAGCTCAATGTCTACATCTCCCCTGATTACATCAACCAATCTGGAGGAAATAATTCAGCACTTGAAACCCAGCACCTGCTCTCTAGATCCCATCCCCACCAAACTTTTTAAAACTGTTTCTCATTGTCTTAGAGAAAACATTGTGTTGGGGTTTTGCAGAGCTAATACGCGGGCAACATTTCTGTTGGGTTTTCTATAGTAAAATTTGGTTATCAAATTAACATTAATAATTAACTTTATTTAATTATTAATCTAAATCAACAATATTATTAAACTGAGTTAATAAACCTATCGGGGCACCACTCTGAAATCAGAGAATAACCAATCTTACCATATCAGTCTCGAATTAATTAATTAAATACTAGTATTATTGATTAATAATCTGTACTTAATAAATTGAAGGCGTGAAATCCGAACACAAAGCCCTTGCACCCAGCCTATATCACAATGCAAATACACCAGTAATCACAAACAACTGCTCTTTAAATTATAACAGAGTTTATTTAACAAAGAAACATCAAGTCGATCAATGAAACTCAATCAAACAAATCACTATTATAAACTAAACTACAGCAAACAAAGTATAAACAAACAGTGGCACGTGTGTGTGTGTGTGTGTGTGTGTGTGTGTGTGAGAGAGAGAGAGAAAGAGAAAGCAAGATGGCGGCGTAGCCACGTGGTGGTCACTTGATGGATGTGTGTGTGTAAGAGAGAGAGAAAGCAAGATGGCGGCGTAACCACGTGGTGGTCACGTGATGGCGGACACTCGAAACAGGCCTCCTAGCCTGGTCTGGCGGGGCCGAGTTAAGCTCTGTCTCTGTAGCGTCTGAACAACTACAGTGTACAGGCCTATATGTGTGAGTGTGCGTATGTGTGTGCTGGCGCGATCTCAGACTCGGTCCCCAGATGTGCGTCTGCGCCAGAAGGTGTGTGTGTGAGAGTGAGAAAAAGAACAGCGTGCCTGAAGAGGCTGAATCACAGTCTGGAGCTCGCGCACAACTCGGGAATAATTAACTTCAATACCAGAAGCCAGTGGCAGAATTTAAGTTAGACGGTGTTTACACTGGTCTTCCTGATCATGAAGATATTAAACCGGCTAACGCTAGAGCTCACAGAGAAACACACACAAGACAACAAAAGAGGTTTACACTTCGGACGCGGCGGTCCGGGAAAAAGTAAACAAAGAGGTTTTAACCTAATAAAACCTGAGACGCAGTGGTCAAATGACAAACAAATATTACCCCAGTTTCACATTTAATAAATCAATTATTAAATACACTCTCTAAAGCTAACTGCCCAGACCTAATTAAGCCTCACTTGTAAAACCGTCCGCGGTTGATGAGAGGGAAAAAGGTCCGATTATGGATCCAGATCTTCAGTCTGCTCCGGTGCAGTTGAGCGTGATGGCGATGGCGGTTTTCAGAGGATGCGAAGGTCTGCGTGTTCTCCCTTGAGCGAGATGATCTCCGTGAAGGTCCTGTTCGTTGCAGGACGAAACGAGACGTAATCTTTTACAGTCTCTAAATACCGTTTTTAATTCGGTCTATGAATCAGACGCTCTCCGGCGGGCTCCGTCGAGATGCGTTTAAAGGATGATCTGAGCTCGGGATTTCGAACACTGCCTTTGCTTGAAGCCTAAGGATACCTGCGCGCCAAAACTTTAAACAACGAGCAGCGTGCTTTAAAGCGTGAGGGGGGGGGGGGTGTCTCCGGATGGAGAACAGAGGAGTTGTGTCCCCTAATGCTGGTAGCATGTGAAGAGAAAGAAAAATGGGTGACATCTCCTTTTATTCACCCTAAGATTCACACCTATGCGTTAGGTGTTGCAAAGCATGCTGGGAGTATCCCTGCAGTGCATGCTGGGAGTTAGAGTCTTCTCCAAAAAGGGACACAGGCCTGAGTTTTGTCTGCCATTCTGGCTGGCCCCAACATCCCCCCTTGGCCTGAAGAGTGGGAAGCAGGTCACAGTCTTTAGGGCACTACGGGCCAACAGTCCATGTATTTTGGAGACAAGTGTTCAAAAGATTATTTAGCAAACAGTCCATAAATTCAAGAGGCATTTGGTCTGGGCATTTACTGAGGCAAAGTCTGGGCAGACTGTCTAACTATGTCTAACGATAAACATTAAAACATATTCAGGCATTTGCAAATCTTTGCTGTTCAAGGTGCATTCTTGAAAAACAATAAACCTCAGAACAAAACAAAAATCAGAAGAAGAAAGGAAGAAGGAAAGGAAAAGTGAGTGTTTAAGGTGCTGATTTGTGGGCTAGACTGAGCAGGAGTAAGCCTGTGGGGTGGTGTTTGACATGTAGGTGTGTAATGTATGTGTACATTATGTGTTTCACTACTTATGTCAGGCCACAAAAACTAAGAAACGTTAGCGTCGGTAGAGTGACTTTGGTGGGCTTTTGAAGTGGAGGCTACTCCCCGATGTGGAGTCAGAATCTGATTCTGTGCAAGGGCTGAAGGCCTGCCACGTCTTACCACCTCTGTTGCTGCATCTGTCAAACCACTCTGAATCATGTTCCCCATCTGACTGCTCAAAACGTGCTTCCTTAGGAAGCTCTTGGGAACTCTGGTTATACCAACCCTTCTGTCTTGGGCTTCGGCCATCCCGAGAGTTCCGTTCGGGTCTGTGTGTGATTGGTTCATCAGGCTGGAACCTACCCTGTGGCTGGCTCCATCCTTCACCCCCCTGGCTCTGTCGTCTTTTCTGCCGGCGACGTGGTCTCTTTGACTTCTTCATAGCACGAGGCAATTTGTTGCCTTCAAGTGCTATGTCACTACTGTGTCTCCCAGGCCCAGGACGTATGCGTGCCTCCCACACCGACTGTGCAAAATTCTTGATCTCTTGCATACTGAGCCGATGTGTTCGGTAATGGAGGTCGACATTGTTCCGCAGAGAGCCATGCAGATTGTGCACGAAAATGGACTTGAGAATCTGGTCTTCGTCCAAACCTGGAGCCTTATGTCCCTGGAAATATGCAGATCTTAGGCGCTGGTAGTAATTTTTGGGGGCTTCATGCTTCTGGTGCAAGACACTGAAAGCATTACTAAGGGCCAGTGCAGGGTCAAAGTAGGTGGAGTATTCCTCGCACAAAGCGTTGCAGAGTGCGGAGTACTGATGTCTGACTTCAGGCCGGAGGGTACTCATGAAGTCACGAACACTACTGGAAGTTGTCTTCCAGATCAGCCTGAGTTTTTCTCGTGCGGATGCATCAGGTATGTCACGGAGGAGCAGGTTGATATTTCTGATGTAATCAACTATTTTTAAGTTTGTGTTATCTGGATCAAACTGTTCTACATCCTCCACCAGAGAATCAATGAGCTTTGTGCGCATTATTGGATATCTGGGTGAAAAGGAACCATCAGAGTCATCTGATGTGTCATAACTTCTCCGCTGTGAACCATGTGGTGGGAAACTATAGGTGGCAGAAGAGGGCCTGGTGCTATCTCTGCCTGTGTGGGCTGAGAAGTCACCCCCCTTCCCCTGGGGTGATTCAAACCTGTGAAGGTGTGAAAAAGTGTCATAGCTGTCAGTGGACCGGAGCATTTTCTCAAGGGGAGGGGCTCCAGAGTCGAAGTCTTTGTTTTCAGTCCTTGGAGTATCCTGACTGCTCGGTTCTTTACTGAGCTTTTTCAGCAGGGTTGTTTGATCTCTTAAGGGGCTTGGTCCAAGATCAGAGTCATATCCTGACGATGTCTCTTGCTCCATGCTTACCTGTGCTCCCTGAATTAGCTCAAACACGTCTAACACTTTCTGCTTGGCAGTTTGTAAGTGCTGACAAAGGGATTCGTTTTCCTTCTGCAAGGATCGGACCTTTGGCGGGAGTGTCTCAATGAAAGTAGGGGCACTCTGTCTGGTCCGTAGACCATGAGTTAAAGGCTGGTGAGAGTTGTCTGAGTCATGTGAAGACTCATAAGCCCTATGGTTGTCAGGGTAGTCAGTATGTATCAACGGTAGCAGGGTTAGTGTCCGGCCCAGATGTGGTTGTCTATCGCAGGACAGGTACTGCTCGGTACCTGCTGTAGCCCCTGACTCTTCCATACCTCTAGGGGGCGGAAATAACCTCCATCTGCGGGGTGGGGGACCCCCCTGCTCGAAGCGTATGGAGTGACTATACTGTGAGACATTACCGCTTGAAGGGGCTTCATGGTCTGGAGAGGTTGAATGGTTTTCATCCCGAACATCCAGACTACTTACAGGGTCATTAAAGGAGGAGTGCGCCCTTGTGCGGTGGTCGACTTGGCGGCCCTTTCTCCTTTCCTCCAGGTCTTGCGACATGTCTGTCTCCTTCCTCCAGGGACCTGGTTCAGTATCCCATCTTTCATCTGAGGCTTCCTCAGCTGACCCGGGGGCTGCGGTGCGTACCTGCCCCTCCTGAATTCTGGGTACCGTGACACTTTGTTTCATCTGTCTGGCCAACCTGCAGCTTTCTTGCAGTATTTTATTCTCCTCCTGCAGGGCCTTGCATTCATCTTGCAAGGTCTTAAGTCTATCCTGCATTCTTCCGAAGTCGTCCCGTAGGATCTGTTTATCTTCTTGCACCTGGGCGAGCTGTGCCTGGTGTTTTATATTCTGCAAATGTGATTTGCTCTGATAAAGGAGGAGAAGTTGGGTTACAACATTTGAAACTGTGCACTGTGGTTTCCCAGTTGGATGATTCATATCAACCAACTCCTTTAATTTTTCTTCACATGTGCTGAGGGTGTAGGAGTTCAGACTGTCGACCTTTAAAGGGAGGTGGATTAGACCAGCAACTCCATCCTGAGGGGGTGGATCGTCTGATCCGCAGGGAGCCTTGGTCCCTGCCTGATGTATGTCTTCTGCATACATTATATCTTTGTCGGGGGTGATCCTGGCTCTGTGGTTGGACTGATCACCTAGCTCTTTTAACTTTTTATCACAAATGCTAATTGAATAGCTATTCAGGCGGGCAATCTCCTCTAACGAGAGGCGCGTCGTCAGACCAGAAACAGTTTCTTGCAGAGCTGTGTGGTCTGACCCAAAAGGAGTCTTAGCTCCTGGCCCACATAGGGTCATGGTACCCATTTAATGTGATAAAACAGAAACCCAGTGGATTACTGTTAAGCTAAACTAAATCAAAATTCAACAGGAGAGCAGAGCTGATCTAAGTATTCAAACTGATCACTGAACTCAATCCTGGAGGCTGCTAAGCTTAACAGGAGAGCAGAGCTGATCTAAGTATTTAAACTGATCACTGACTCAATCCTGGAAGCGGCTAAGCTAAATTTAACAGGAGAGCAGAGCTGATCTAAGTATTTAAACTGATCACTGAACTCAATCCTGGAAGCGGCTAAGCTAAATTTAAACAGGAGAGCAGAGCTGATCTAAGTATTTAAACTGATCACTGACTCAATCCTGGAAGAGGCTAAGCTAAATTTAACAGGAGAGCAGAGCTGATCTAAGTATTTAAACTGATCACTGAACTCAATCCTGGAAGCGGCTAAGCTAAATTTAAACAGGAGAGCAGAGCTGATCTAAGTATTTAAACTGATCACTGAACTCAATCCTGGAAGCGGCTAAGCTAAATTTAAACAGGAGAGCAGATCTGATCTAAGTATTTAAACTGATCACTGAACTCAATCCTGGAGGCTGCTAAGCTAAATTTAAACAGGAGAGCAGATCTGATCTAAGTATTTAAACTGATCACTGAACTCAATCCTGGAAGCGGCTAAGCTAAATTTAAACAGGAGAGCAGATCTGATCTAAGTATTTAAACTGATCACTGAACTCAATCCTGGAAGCGGCTAAGCTAAATTTAACAGGAGAGCAGATCTGATCTAAGTATTCCAACTGATCACTGAACTCACTCCTGGAAGCTAGGCAAAAGCATCAAGTCCTCTAAGGATCGGGGGAAGTCACGCCTCTTAGGCAGCTGGCTATGCAACAATTATGAGGTTATACTCTCAACTGGGCACATTGTTGTCTCAACAACAAAGAGCACACAAAAATATTAAACTACTCAACTCATCAACACACAACAACACAACTAGAACACAACTTGATGTCTGCTTTGCTTAAATAACAAACAAAATGAGCTCTTCCAAAGAAAAGAGAATTTTCTTGAGAAGACTCCCTTTAAGGATTCAAAATTTGGATAACTGTGTATAAACAATGCAACAAAGCTGGTTTATTAAGGGCCTCACACGGGCTGCACCAATTATGTTGGGGTTTTGCAGAGCTAATACGCGGGCAACATTTCTGTTGGGTTTTCTATAGTAAAATTTGGTTATCAAATTAACATTAATAATTAACTTTATTTAATTATTAATATAAATCAACAATATTATTAAACTGAGTTAATAAACCTATAGGGGCACCACTCTGAAATCAGAGAATAACCAATCTTACCATATCAGTCTCGAATTAATTAATTAAATACTAGTATTATTGATTAATAATCTGTACTTAATAAATTGAAGGCGTGAAATCCGAACACAAAGCCCATGCACCCAGCCTATATCACAATGCAAATACACCAGTAATCACAAACAACTGCTCTTTAAATTATAACAGAGTTTATTTAACAAAGAAACATCAAGTCGATCAATGAAACTCAATCAAACAAATCACTATTATAAACTAAACTACAGCAAACAAAGTATAAACAAACAGTGGCACGTGTGTGTGTGTGTGTGTGTGTGTGTGTGTGAGAGAGAGAGAGAAAGAGAAAGCAAGATGGCGGCGTAGCCACGTGGTGGTCACTTGATGGATGTGTGTGTGTAAGAGAGAGAGAAAGCAAGATGGCGGCGTAACCACGTGGTGGTCACGTGATGGCGGACACTCGAAACAGGCCTCCTAGCCTGGTCTGGCGGGGCCGAGTTAAGCTCTGTCTCTGTAGCGTCTGAACAACTACAGTGTACAGGCCTATATGTGTGAGTGTGCGTATGTGTGTGCTGGCGCGATCTCAGACTCGGTCCCCAGATGTGCGTCTGCGCCAGAAGGTGTGTGTGTGAGAGTGAGAAAAAGAACAGCGTGCCTGAAGAGGCTGAATCACAGTCTGGAGCTCGCGCACAACTCGGGAATAATTAACTTCAATACCAGAAGCCAGTGGCCGAATTTAAGTTAGACGGTGTTTACACTGGTCTTCCTGATCATGAAGATATTAAACCGGCTAACGCTAGAGCTCACAGAGAAACACACACAAGACAACAAAAGAGGTTTACACTTCGGACGCGGCGGTCCGGGAAAAAGTAAACAAAGAGGTTTTAACCTAATAAAACCTGAGACGCAGTGGTCAAATGACAAACAAATATTACCCCAGTTTCACATTTAATAAATCAATTATTAAATACACTCTCTAAAGCTAACTGCCCAGACCTAATTAAGCCTCACTTGTAAAACCGTCCGCGGTTGATGAGAGGGAAAAAGGTCCGATTATGGATCCAGATCTTCAGTCTGCTCCGGTGCAGTTGAGCGTGATGGCGATGGCGGTTTTCAGAGGATGCGAAGGTCTGCGTGTTCTCCCTTGAGCGAGATGATCTCCGTGAAGGTCCTGTTCGTTGCAGGACGAAACGAGACGTAATCTTTTACAGTCTCTAAATACCGTTTTTAATTCGGTCTATGAATCAGACGCTCTCCGGCGGGCTCCGTCGAGATGCGTTTAAAGGATGATCTGAGCTCGGGATTTCGAACACTGCCTTTGCTTGAAGCCTAAGGATACCTGCGCGCCAAAACTTTAAACAACGAGCAGCGTGCTTTAAAGCGTGAGGGGGGGGGGGGGTGTCTCCGGATGGAGAACAGAGGAGTTGTGTCCCCTAATGCTGGTAGCATGTGAAGAGAAAGAAAAATGGGTGACATCTCCTTTTATTCACCCTAAGATTCACACCTATGCGTTAGGTGTTGCAAAGCATGCTGGGAGTATCCCTGCAGTGCATGCTGGGAGTTAGAGTCTTCTCCAAAAAGGGACACAGGCCTGAGTTTTGTCTGCCATTCTGGCTGGCCCCAACAATTGTCAACATTGTAGACACCTCTTTACAAACCGGCATTTTCCCTTCTTCTCTTAAGAATGCTGTCATCACTCCACTACTAAAGAAACACAACCTAGACTCATCAGTAATCAATAACTACAGACCAATCTCAAATCTTCCTTTTATTAGCAAAATACTGGAAAAAGTGTCAACTGGACAAATAACTTTCAACTCACAGTATATATGATACATACCAATCTGGCTTCAGGGCAAATCACAGCACTGAAACTGCACTGGTTGAAGGTGTTAATGACCTCAGGATCAATAGCGACTGTCAGACAGCTAGAATGTTAGTACTACTTGATCTTACAGCTGCATTTGATACTGTTGATCATGATATATTGATTCAAAGACTTCATGATTTAGTTGGCCTGTCAGGCCCTGTTCTCGACTGGTTCACATCCTTTTTCTAAAGACAGGACATTTCACATTTCTCTAGGCAATCTTAAATCCAAAGAAAGAAAGGTTCTGTGTTGGGTTCCACAAGGATCAGTCCTTGGGCCGCTGCTATTTTATCCATACATGCTCCCACTTAGTACAATCATGGAGAAACACAACATATCACACCATTCATATGCTGATGACACACAGGTATAGGGTTGCAAAGGGGTGGAAAGTTTCCGGTAAATTTCCGGTAAATTTCCGGAAACTTTCCATGGGAAGTTAAGCTCGGGAATTTTGGAAATATTCCAAAATCGGAAACTTTCCATGGGAATTATGGGAATTAATGGGAATTATGGGAATTTATGGGAATTTATGGGAATTAACTGGAAATTGAGGGTAATTTAATTGAACTGTATCATATCCAAGCATAAATATAAACATTTTGTTTTGTCCTAAGCAGGCATCCATGCTAAAATAATTCAATTAAAAAAACATGACATTTCAACAGACTTATTTGTAAGTAGAACTTGATCAAGTTTTAATTATTTTTTTGAACAATCAATTCTTTCATTGAAGAACAAAAACATGAACGTTGAGTTAAATATTCCTCATCCCTGACCCCACACATTCAAAAATTAAGTAAAATGCACCCCCCACTCCAAAAATCCTCAAAAAGTCCAATTCAAAGTGTTAAATGAAAAGAGCCCCTCTCCCTCCAAAAAAGTCCCATTCAACATGCAAATAAAAAAAAATCTTCCCTCACGCTTCTCAAGCTAGCCTATGCATTTTTGCCAAACCCTCTCAGGCAATGGCCTCTTCCTGGGCCTCATCAACATCCTCCATGTTCACTTCCTCAACATCCAACTCTGACTCCTCCTCTTCAGTGTCACTGTCCAGCCTTGTTGAGGATGGCTCTGTGTCAGGCTCAAAGAGCCTTAGGTTTGCCCGAATGCCCACCAATTTTTCGACTCTCACATTTGTGAGCCTGTTGCGAACCTTTGTGTGTGTGTTCCCGAACAGTGACCAGTTGCGCTCAGAGGCGGCTGATGATGGTGGGATTTGGAGAATGATGGAGGCTACAGGTGCAAGAGCCTCAGATCCACAAAGTCCCTTCCACCAGGTGTATGGGTGTATCTCTATAGCTCTGGCCCTGCAGTAAGCAGTGTGCCCTGTGCATGTGATGGAGGAATGCACAGTGCATGTAGGGGGTGTGGCCTCAATAGCCCTGCAGTAAGCAGTGTGCTCTGTGCATGTGATTGAAGAATAGCATAGATATTCAAGTGCACTTGCATGAAATCTGCTTGTTTTAGTCAAGATTATGCTAAAATATATTTTTCTCAACTATATTTAAGTTCCCTGTTAAGTGGCCAACCTTCAATTTTGTAAATTCCCAGTTTATTCCTGTTAATTCCCATAAATTCCCGTTAATTCCCGTTAATTCCCATAAATTCCCGTTAATTCCCATGGAAAGTTTCCAACTTTGAAAATTCCCGGAATTTTGCAACCCTACACAGGTATACATTTCACTTTCATATGATGATATTAGCCCTATTGATAAACTTACAGATTGTATAAAAGACATCAACTCCTGGATGTTCGGAAACTTTTTAAAACTCAACACAGACAAGACTAAATTACAGCACATCCATCTACACCTCAAATCCATGTCAATGAAATACAGCGAGCAGGCCAGAAATCTTGGAATTATTTTAGACTCTGACCTTAGCTTTAAAATCATATCTCCAACATTACCAGAACAGCATTTTACCATTTAAAGAACATATCAAAACTCAGATCCTTCATATCCCAAACAGAGGCAGAGAAATTAGTCCATACATTCATCTCCACCAGGTTAGATTACTGCAACGCTCTATATGCCGGGTTTTCCAAACAATCTATAAGACGACTCCAATTTATTCAAAATTCAGCAGCCAGAGTCTTGACATACACAAGAACATTTGAACATATTACTCCGGTCCTAAAAACCCTCCACTGGCTCCCCGTACAACACAGAATCACCTTCAAAATCCTCTTATTAGTCCATATATACCCATACACCTTCTACTGCAGATTTTCTCACCCACCCCCCAGCCCATCAACATCACCCCAATACTTAGACTCTGCCCTACCTGCTCCCCCCACAACCTCCAGACAACCCCCCCTCCCCCCCTTCCCCTCTGACCCCCCCACCTGCACTGACGATCTGTAAAAAGGATGTGTGCCAGCTCTTTCAGAAACAAAAGATCAGAAAGGCTCCAGGACCAGACGGTGTGTCCCCCTCCTGCCTGAGAGTCCGTGCTGAGCAGCTGGCCCCCATCTTCACACAGATCTTCAACTCATCACTGGAGCTGTGTGAAGTGCCCTCCTGCTTCAAAAGCTCCACCATCATCCCAGTCCCAAAGAAACCTGCCATCACAGGACTCAATGACTACAGGCCCGTCGCCCTGACGTCTGTGGTCATGAAGTCCTTTGAGAGACTGGTGTTGAGCCACCTGAAGGACATCACAGGCCCCCTGCTGGACCCCCTGCAGTTTGCCTATCGGGCAAACAGGTCGGTGGAGGATGCAGTCAACATGGGTCTGAACTACATCCTGCATCACCTCGACTCCCCAGGGACCTACGCTAGGATCCTGTTTGTGGACTTCAGCTCGGCATTCAACACCATCATCCCGGATATCCTGCACCGTAAACTCACCCAGCTCACTGTGCCTGCCTCCACCTGTCAGTGGATCACCAACTTCCTGACTGACAGGAGGCAGCAGGTGAGGCTGGGGAGCATCACATCCGGCACCCGGACAATCAGCACTGGCGCCCCCCAGGGGTGTGTTCTCTCCCCCACTGCTCTTCTCCCTCTACACCAATGACTGCACCTCAGGGGACCCTTCTGTGAAACTCCTGAAGTTCGCAGACGACACCACCGTCATCGGTCTCATCCAGGACGGTGACGAGTCTGCCTACAGACGGGAGGTGGAACAGCTGGCTCTCTGGTGCAGTCAGAACCATCTGGAGCTGAACCCGCTCAAGACTGTGGAGATGACAGTGGACTTCAGGAGAAGCCCCCCCTCACTCCCCCCCCCTCACCATTCTGAACAGCACAGTGTCTACTGTGGACTCTTTCAGGTTCCTGGGATCCACAATCTCACGGGACCTGAAGTGGACCTCCTACATAGACACTTTAAGGAAAAAGGCCCAGCAGAGGATGTACTTCCTGCGTCAGCTCAGGAAGTTCAACCTGCCCCAGGAGCTGCTGATCATGTTTTACACCGCCATCATCCAGTCCGTTCTCTGCACCTCCATCACTGTCTGGTTTGGATCTGCAACCAAACTGGACAGACACAGACTGCAACGGACAATCAGGACTGCAGAAAAGATCATCGGTGTCGACCTTCCCCCCATCCAGGACTTATACCGGTCCAGGGCCAGGAAATGGGCAGGTAACATCACTGCAGACTCCTCACACCCCGGACACAAACTTTTCAAACTCCTTCCCTCCGGCAGGCGTTACAGATCACTGTACGCCAAAACAACCCGTCATAAGAACAGTTTCTTCCCCCAGACTGTCACTCTGATGAACGCTAAGCAGTCAGAGAGTGTCAGACCTGCTGCTGTGAAATAACTCTGGAACAAAACTGTCACTGAATGTACATACTGTATATGCAAATATATATTATCTTTATTTTATTTAAATTACCATCTACACACTCTTTAATGTAAATACTGTAAAAAATAACTACCTCATGTTCACTTCAGCATCTTTTTTTCACTACCCACCACTGCACTATTTTCTTATTTAGTCTTGTACATATTAGTCTTTAATTATTTGTTTATTTTTTAGCTTATTGTTGATATTTAATGTTTTACCTTTGTACAAAGAGAGCACAGTCTACCCAAGTTAAATTCCTCGTGTGTTAAACATACCTGGCCAATAAAGCTGATTCTGATTCTGATTCTGATTCTGATATAGCACTCAATGGTTCAGCTCCTGAGTACATTTCTGGCCTGCTCACGGGTTAGGGTTAGGGTTAGGGGTTAGGGATTAGGGGTTACAACCCAAACCGGACCCTCAGGTCATCAAGTGAAGGTCTGTTAGTCATACCAAGAATCAGAATCAAAGTCCGGAGAGGGGGCCTTTAGTTACTGTGGTCCCTCTCTCTGGAATAAACTACCTGCTGACCTGAGGTCCATCACACCTGTCTCTACTTTTAAAGCTGAACTTAAAACCATCTATTCTCTCAAGCATACGAATAGTTACTCTTTGTGTATGTGTGGGTATGTGTAAGTGTTCTGTCTTTTGTTTTGTTCTGTTCCGTATTTGATTTCTGTATCATATTCTTTTTTTCTTTTGTGAACAATCTTTTATTGAGTTGGCAGCGTGTATACACACACGTATACATTCTCAAAATAATTAAACAGAAAACAGAGAGTTGAACATAATCATAGTGTCAACGGTGTCACGGTGAGAATGAGGAAGGAGGACCCAATTGCAGTAACAAAAAGATCTTTTAATTAAACAAAAAGGCAAACAAAACTTACTTCAAAAAACAAAGAAAATCCAAAAAGGTAGCCACAAGGAATCACTGGGAGACTGGGAGACACATACAACACAGACGCTTGACATAATACAATGATGCGACACAGAAGGGAAGAAACACAGAGACTAAATAGACATGGGGTAATTAGACACAGGTGAGACAAAAGACACAGGTGAAACTAACAAGACACAGGTGAGGACAATCAGGGCAAATCAGGATTGAGGGGAAACACAGAGACAGGTGTAACCACAAAACCAGAAACACTATGGACAACTACAAAGTAAATCATGAACACTGACGACTAACAAAAAACATACTAGAACATAAAGAAACACTAGGATACAAGGTTACAATGAAACACTAAACTAGAACACACAAGGGAAACAACACTAGGGGAAAGTATAACTAAAACAAGAAAACTAAACTAAACTCCAAAACACAAACTAAACAAAGACCAAATCATGACATAACCCCCCCCTCAAGGGACGGATCCCAGACGTTCCAAAACGTCAATAAACCAAAACAGGGTGGGTGGAGGGGGTCCGGAGGAGGGACTCCGGACTCTCAGGCGGACGGCCTGGAGGCAGGGCACATAGCCCGGACAGTTCGGGAGGGCGGCCAGGAGGCCGGCCCAACAATGAGAACAGTTCAGGTGGACGGCCCGAAGGCAGACCAGACATGGTGCACCGTTCAGGGGGGCGGCCGGGAGGCCGATCAAACACGGGGAACAGTTCAGGGGGGCGGCCCGGAGGCTTACCAAACACAGAGACCAGCTCAGGGGGAGTCCGAAGGCCTTCTGACGATGGCGCAGGAGTCTGCAGGACCCCAGACGAGTGCTCAGGAAGCTGCGGAGTCGGCAGGACCTCTGACGGAGACACGAGAGTGGGCAGATCCTCCAACTTGGAAACGGGTGTTGGCAGGGCCTCCCACAGGGACATAGGAGTGGGCAGATCCGCCAACTTGGAAATGGGTGTTGGCAGGACCTCCCACCGAGACATAGGAGTGGGCAGATCCTCCAACGGAGAAACAGGAGCGGGCACAACCTCCAACTTGGAAACGGGTGTTGGCAGGGCCTCCCACCGAGACATAGGAGTGGGCAGATCCTCCAGCGGAGAAACAGGAGTGGGCAGAACCTCCCACTGAGAAACAGGAGTGGGCAGGACCTCCAACTTGGAATCAGGTGTTGGCAGGGCCTCCCACAGAGACACAGAAGTCGGCCGGACCGCCGAGTGTACGTCAGGAGTCGGCTGGACCGCCGAGGGTACGTCAGGAGTCGGCCGGACCGCCGAGGGTACGTCAGGAGTCGGCTGGACCGCCGAGGGTACGTCAGGAGTCGGCCGGACCGCCGAGGGGACGTCAGGAATCGGCCGGACCGCCGAGGGGACGTCAGGGGTGACGTCAGGAATTGGCCGGACCGACGAGGGTACGTCAGGGGTGACGTCAGGAATCGGCCGGACCGCCGAGGGTACGTCTGGAGTCGGCCGGACCGCCGAGGCGACGTCTGGAGTCGGCCGGACCGCCGAGGGTACGTCTGGAGTCGGCCGGACCGCCGAGGGTACGTCTGGAGTCGGCCGGACCGCCGAGGCGACGTCAGGAGAGACGTCAGGAGTCGGCCGGACCGCCGAGGCGACGTCAGGAGAGACGTCAGGAGTCGGCCGGACCGCCGAGGCGACGTCAGGAGTTGGCCGGACCGCCGAGGCGACGTCAGGAGTCGGCCGGACCGCCGAGGCGACGTCAGGAGAGACGTCAGGAGTCGGCCGGACCGCCGAGGCGACGTCAGGAGAGACGTCAGGAGTTGGCCGGACCGCCGAGGCGACGTCAGGAGTTGGCCGGACCGCCGAGGCGACGTCAGGAGAGACGTCAGGAGTCGGCCGGACCGCCGAGGCGACGTCAGGAGTCGGCCGGACCGCCGAGGCGACGTCAGGAAACGGCCGGACCGCCGACAGGGAATCCGCAGAAATCCCCCTCTCTTCAACAGGGGGACTACGGAGCTCAGCAGTCACAGGCAGCAGAGGGTGCTCTGCAGGGACGCAGTGAGGCTGAGGCCCTGGGGCGTAGAGTGGCAAAGTCCCTGGGGAGCACAGGGGCAAAGTCACTGGAGCTCTGGGCAGTGAAGACTCTGGTGAGCTGAGCAGCGAAGACTCTGGTGAGTTGAGCAGCGAAGACTCTGGTGAGCTGAGCGGCGAAGACTCTGGTGAGCTGAGCAGCAACATGGGCTGAGGCCTGAGTGGAGGCTTTTGTTGAGGCTTCGGTTGAGGCCTGGGCTGAGGCTTGAGCTGGAGCTGAGGCTGGAGCTGAGGCTTGTGTTGAGGCCTGGGCTGGTACACCGACTGCTGGGGCTGTAGAGACAGGATAGGACGACGGGTGGCATTTCTCTTTCCTCCACGGGTCCCAGTAAAAATAAGTAAATCATGAACACTGACGACTAACAAAAAACATACTAGAACATAAAGAAACACTAGGATACAAGGTTACAATGAAACACTAAACTAGAACACACAAGGGAAACAACACTAGGGGAAAGTATAACTAAAACAAGAAAACTAAACTAAACTCCAAAACACAAACTAAACAAAGACCAAATCATGACAAACGGTCAACTATCAAAATAAATACATAACAACACTTGCAAATGTGCAAGTAGTTTGTAGATACAGGTCTTCATCTGTGTTGACAATTTAAATAAATCATATATGTTGTGTGTGTATATCTACAAGTACATATACATAAACAAACTTACAGTACAATTTAGCAACGAAATACCAACCCCTCGTTTCTTTGGTGAGTGACCCCCCACCCCTCCCTCCCCATCCCATCCTATCCCATCCCATCCCAACGTACAACGTTGATACAGTTCCTTTGGTCGTGTTGGCATTATATAGTTGGTTTGTAAGTTCGTGTTTAGGTAGTTCAGAATTCCATGGTACTCCGTACGCCTTCAAGGCAGAATGGAGCTGCAAGTATAGAAAGAAGGAAAAACCAGGTAAGTTATACTGTTTCTGTAATTCTTGGAATGTACAGAGACCGTTAGCATTAAACATCTTTCCAAGTAAATGAATTCCATTATTTGACCATATTGGATAAGCCAGTGTCCGACCACAGAGCAACCAGTTATGGAATATTGGGGTGTAATAGTGCCACTTTTTATAAAATTTTGTGTGCTTTGTTGCTAGTTTCCATGTAGTCAAAACATTTGAAATTATAGGACCACAGCGCATTTTGGCTTGTTTGAGAGAGACTTCTGCATAAATTAAGTCTTGTAGTCTATGTGGAAATACCAAATTATCTTGTACAGAACGCCAAGATGTAAAATTTGTGGGTTCAAGCCAAGCTTTTAGAATGCGCAGAACGAAAGACCAGTAATACACTTTAAAATTGGGGACCCCCCCATCCTCCTGCTGATTCTACTTTCTGAAGAGTTGTAAGTTTAATCCTTGGTCTTTTATTGTTCCAAATAAAACCAGTAATTAAACTGTGTAATTTATCCCAATATCCGATCAGAGGATTTAGAGGAAGCATGGAGGCAAGGAAGTTAATTTGAGTTGATACCATCATTTTTATAATTGAGATTCTGGCATTAAAAGATATAGGTTTTAATATCCACTTGTCCAAGTCTGTTTTAATCTTATTGAAAACTGTGGTGTAATATTGACAGTCATTTCTAAAGTTCCACTCCTAAATATTTAAATTGATTAACAGTCGGGATATCGAATAGGTTTAAATCATCTTTAAGACTACTTAAAGGTAAAAGAGCAGATTTTTGCCAGTTTATTTTGTATCCTGAAATAATATTAAATTCTGAAAACAGCCTGAGAATATGATAAAGAGATTGAGAAAGCTTACCTATAAAAATAAGTACATCATCTGCATAAAGAGATATATGGTGGATGGTGGAGTTTATTGTAATAGGGATGATATTAGTGGATTGACGTACTTTTTGTGCAAGCGGCTGGAGAGATAAAACAAAAAGTAAGGGCGACAGCGGGCATCCCTGACGAGATCCTCTGGATATGTAAATATATTTTGAGCAGGTCTTACCCGATAGCACCATTGCACCTGGGTTGGCATAGAGAACTGTAATATATTTAATAAATTGTTTGCCAAGACCCATCTGGTCTAGTAAGGTCCAGAGGTAGTCCCATTCGAGTCTATCAAATGCCTTTTCGGCGTCGAGAGATAAAATTCCACATGAGGTCAGTAAGTCTGAAGAATCAGGAGTTGAATTTAAAATATGTAATAGTCTTCTTAAATTATCAGAACTAAAGCGGCCTTTCACAAAGCCCGTTTGATCACAGTGGATAAGTTTCTCAAGATATTTGTTGAGCCTGCGTGATAATACTTTAGCATATATCTTCATATCTACGTTAATCAGAGATATAGGCCGGTAACTGGTGCATAACAATGGATCTTTATGTTTTTTAAGAAGAAGGGAAATTAGTGCTGTATTTGTTTGCTTTAGAAAAAAACCCTTTTCAATTGATTTATTTATCATTTCCAAAAGCATAGGTTAACTGATGTTGACTGATAATAAGAAGTTTGCTTTAATTGCGTGGTGGTCAGACAGTGAGGCGAAAATGATATCAGCTGTTTGTACAACTTGGCACAGTGTTTTTGAAGCAAATATAAAATCTGTTCTTGAATATGATTTATGTCTATTGGAAAAAAAGCTATAGTCTTTGGCTGTTGGATTGCAAAACCTCCATATATCTGACAGATTCAGGTCTAACATACACTGCTGCAGGGCCTTGGAACAGGAACGCTGAGAGCTGCTCACGGTTTGTTTTGTCTAGTATTGGGTTTATCGTTGTGTTCATATCTGCACCTATGATATAATAGTAATCTGGAAAATTCATTAATATATTTGAAAAAGTTTTAAAGAATCTTTTGTCATAATCGGCTGGTGCATACGCGCTGACAAAAACAATCCTTACATTTTCTAAGGCTACTTTAAAGGGATACTTCACCCGTTGAAACATGAATCTGTAGTGACATTGGGTCATATATGTCGTAGAAATGTGAAATACATTTTGAAATTGGTGCCTTCTTGACCGAGAAAAAGACAAAAAGTGTATTTTTGCCTTTTCTCTGCAAAGACACATCTCCCAGAATGCACAGCACCGCAGGACACTCCCGCTGAAAGAGAGGTGCATTCATGTGGTATCGGAAAAATGAGATTCCAAGTTGTAAAATGCAAATAAAACACCTGCTCAAGTCGGTTTTGTGTTTTGTTAACATACTTTTTATTCAGGCACGTATTGCACATCAACTTTTTGCTTAAATATAACTTGACTATAAGATTTCTCCGAGTTGGGAAGTCGGAAGAATGACTTCCCAACTCGGAAACTTAAACCACCCGAGCAGCACCTGAATGCAGCATTACTCCCGGACATTTAATAATAATAATACAGCAGTTTCCACAACTGAATCCGAGATTTCTTCCAGAAGGAATTGGCATCTTGGAAATTCCTGGAAGAAAACAGACTCTATGTCTGTGTCCATAGGCAAACAGTCACAGCACCGACACCACAAGTCTGCCCCGACTCCTTCTTCCTCTCACAGCCGCGGACCTAGCCAGCTAGGCTAGCTAGCCTGCCTGTCGGCACTCAGCAGCCAGCTCGCCGCTATATTGCGGCTCGTAGAAAGAACCACAAACATCCGATTCAAGCACAAGACCTTCAAAATCCCCTTCAGTCATATCAGTTTGAAGTTGAAACATACGTTTTTCTTCATTCTCGGTCCTTCAGCGTTATCCGTAGAGACACCCAGCTTGAGCCGGGTCCCTGTTTAGCCGCTGTCTGTATGCAGAAGGCACCTGGCAGCAATATTGCGGGCGGCTCGTAGGAAGAGCCACGAACATCCGATTCAAGCACAAGCCCTTCAAAATCCCCTTCATCCATATCAGTTTGAAGTTGAAACATACTTTTTTCACCATTGTCGGCAGATATTAGATTTCTAAATAGAGCCTGGTAGCATAGCCTTCAAGCAAGATGGCGAATGTTAAGTTTCGATTCTGGCAGTGAAGCCCCGCCCACTGATCTGTGATAGGTCTGTAGCTTCAGTGGTTGAAAACATGAGGAACTAGCAATGTAGTTTCACCCCTGCTAACCACGACCTCCGCGAGTGACGCAATATGACGATTTTTGCGTCTATTGCGGAGGCATCTCAGAAAAGAAAATACAGATTTTTCCCGTCTCAGGGGGAAATGAGGGCTGGATGCAAGACCATTCAATAAAAACACAAGTTTACTACTGATACTGAAGCATATGTTCTCCTCTGGACATGAATGATGTTGTTGATGATGAAGGAAACTCCATTGACACTGTCTTAGTTACAATAATACATTTATTAAATATAAGAAAGACAGAGTCAAGCCAGGCTTGCCATGGATAGCCTAGGAGAGACAGAAGCCGAAATCATCTCTCCCGACCAAAGGGAGAGCACCCCTATTTATTCAGAAAGGCAAAAGTCAACATAAAACATGTGTCTTCCTGTTCTCTGGACACTCGCATTCCTCATCTGCCCTTATCTGACCCTAGGTGTGTAAAACACTCCATGGTGTCTGTCTCATGGGCTCCAAGGTATACATTCCAATGCGGAGGTGACTCTCTTCAACCTATGTCTGTGTGCCCTAAAGAGCATCACCCTGCTTACACATGTTTCAGCTTTAAAAAAATACCTAGTTCTTATCTTACACAGCCTATAGGGAGCATTACTAACCTATTGTTTATTTTTTATTGTATATTTATGTATATAACCTATGTCCCTAATAATTTACCTCATATTCCCCCCTTCGAGACTTTAGTCTCGAAACAGAAAAAATGATACAATGATGATGTGAGTTGGCCTCATAGAAATCACACAGAATGCTTATGATATACCCTTCTGTTCATGCTTAATCTTAACAATATAGTAAATTTGTGGAGTGTGAAGAGCGAAAAACCTGTCAGAGCAGCTTTCTTTCTGATAACCATCAATCAATCTAGACAGGAAAATTCTCTCACGGTCCCTCTGCCCCAGGCAACCACATAAGGTACTCCAAGCCAATCAAAAAGAATGGTTCTGAAACCTTTATAGGATAATATATAAATGCATACATTTAGAACCTCAGAAATAAAATCAAAAATATCCAATTTCAGGCTGGTCGACCCATAGGACCCTCCAAAGGACCTCTCCCTTCCTAAAAATCTCTTTCCCTAAGGATCGAGAAAAGAATAAAAAACCTGAGGTCCCAATATAAACATTTTATACAGTTCCAGAAAACTTCAATACTAAACTAAAGTTATATATTTCACTAAAAACATCTAGTACAGAGTAAAAAATACAGAATATTTATCAATAATACAAATTATATTGTATTTAACACAATCCAATGCTATAAAACATACAGTAAACATTCTTATACATTAAACTGTTGCTTTTTAACTTCTTCAGATTCCCCTGTAATAAAACTTCAATGATTGTTCAATCGAAAACTCTTCATCATGATGTTCTTGTTCAGGGTCCTCTGTCCATTTTCATCCTAGTTTGCCCCAATTTGAGTGTAGGCTGTGAAATCTCTGGACAGTCAACTCACATTGGTCACCAAACACTGTCCTAGGAAGAAAAATCACAAACCAGTATCTTGCAAAAACAAAAACATCAAAAGTATATGTTCATTTTATCACACTTTCAGATTATTCTAATACATGATTAACATACATGATTAACATACTCCATTCCCCCCTTTATCCATGCACTCCCCATTAAAATAATGGTGAGTGTATGATTAAGTCAGATATTCAAAAATGGATATGTTTCCACTAATTCTACACCTTCATCTTTAGGTCATTACTGTCATGATTTGGTCTGTTGTAGTTTATATTTCAGAGTTTAGATTTCTTTACATTGATTTAGTTCCCATTCTTCCCTGGTGTTGTTTCCCTTGTGTTTCTTTAAATTAATGTTTCCTAGTGTTCGTTTAGTCTTTAGTATTTCCTGTTTTATTTTGTCATTTCTTCTCCTTGTGTCTCTCTGTTTTGTGTTCATTCCTGCCTCTCTGTGTTTTCCTCAGTCCTGATTGTCCTCACCTGTGTCTTGTTGGTCTTACCTATGTTGATTACCCTGTGTATTTAGTCTCTGTGTGTCTTGCCTTCTGTGTCAGTTCATTGTCATATGTCGGTGCGTGTAGGTCAGAGTTTCCCCTTGTCTTACCAGTGTTTTCCTTGTGACCTGTTTTTGAATAGTAAGTTTTTACTTTGCCTTTTTAATTTAATAATTCAATTTTTTCCCCGTTCATCTGCAATTGGGTCCAGTTCCCTGTTTTCACCAGCCAACTTATTCTCCACTGATAAGCCTCCAAATTATGAAACTCTGCCAACTCTCTTTTCTTCCTACTTCCAGAGTTCTCTGTAGAGTTAACATTATCAGGCTCTTGTCCTTGCTGTAGAACAAAAACATCATACGGAAGTTTTAACTGTGCCATATAACAACATCCAACCCAACTATAAGGTAGGAATAAGTATGCCTTATTACCACAAATCCACCAGATATCTTTAAATGTTCCTATGGTAAAATTACCCGGTAAAGTTTGATTCTTTACACTTAGAGTTTTACTCAGTTTACGCTGTGGTGCATAAAAAGTCACCCTATATGTGTCGTCAACAGTCCTTTTATCACGTTGTCCAAATTGCATCACATCAGGAATGCTGTCATAATATCTTCATACTGATCAAAAAGATTTATATATGTTAAGTTCCTCAACCAAGAACAAACATGTCGAGGTTGAAATAGAAGCACCAACAAAGCCATCCAATCATCTCTTTCTGCTTGTTGTCTAAATAGCAGCCACTTTAACACATCATTTTGACATTCAGAAGTCAAAGGTCCAGGTACCATCTCTAGAATTAAAGGCCATGTGCCCGCAATTTGCAACACCAATGAATCAAACCCATAAGCTTTCCACTGGGTTTCTCACTACTCTAATGCATGAAGATGTTCAGTCATGCCTTCTGATGTCCCATCAGCATCTATAAATTCATCAACTTCATTTAACATAGTCATCTGAACTGCTTCAGCTGACTCCATATCAATCTGTTTATCAATTGGTTCTCTAATTTCTGATTTTTCTATGCTATTATTCAAACTAGCTTCCAACTCTAACATATGCTTCTGAGTTATATTTACCAACTCCTTAAATGCTGGAGATGTAGTGACAGCTGTCAATGTCCTACCTACAGATTTAGTAGACACTGAGAAAGTCGTCATTGTTTTATTAGTAATGGATCCCATCTTCACAACCTCACTTGTAAGATTACTAGGAGTAACAGAAGTAGAAGTTATCATCATTGCTGTTGTAACATTCTTTCCTACCAAAGTCATAGCTAGAGTAGTAACAGAAGTTGATATGTTAATACTACTAGTTAATCTCTGAGCTATAGCAGTAGTCGTCATCTGTACATCAGTCAGTCTCAGGGTGGCTGGTTGTTTTCGTACCTCTGTAGCAACCGTAATTGCTTCAATAGGAACCCGGCCTCTAACCACAAGCTTTATTTTGAAAGTCCTATACCCTTCTATTCAATAGTTGTGAAACGGTACAAATTTAAACTCTGGATCCAAATAAGTGCAGGTATATTCTCCTTGATCTTCCCTTGTAACTTTATTTAAGATAAGTGTACAGTCATCTACAACTTTAAACCATCTCATGTCATTACACAGAATATACTTTCTTTGATCACGATCCACATTTACATGGAAGGTAAACTGTATTTCCTAATTTAGCTCTTAACAATATTCACAGGAATTTGAGTTGTAGAAATCATTTGAGGCGCAGCTGTAGTTAAACGCAATATGTCTGTGGCATCAGTAACCTTAAGAGTTGAAAAAGTTTTCTCAGTTTGCAGGAGAGTTGATATGTTGGTTGTCAATTGTTCTACTTGTTTACTTTCATTTAGTACCACAAGAGTCACAATACTGTGTCTGTAGCCTAACCCTGACTGCACATTATACTCTCTCATGTTCACTAATTTTGAAACAAAATATGAACACTTATAGTCACCTTGATCTTCAACCTGGGATCAACGTAGATAAAGACTACAGTCTCCCTCAATCTTTATTCGTCTTTGATCATTAAGCAACATATACTTTTCTAGTGGTGATGTCCCTGATAAATCAATAACCTCACCGTGACTATCTTCCCACTTTCTGGGACATGTTGTAAATCAACGTCATCAAATCGTCTTTCTTGCTCAAGGGCTGACAAGTCATCCCTGGCATCATCAAAAGTGTGCTCAAAATCATCATGCACACCCACAGCATAGTCAATCCCTTTTTCTGGGTCTTGACCTTGGAGGTCCTCATGAACCTCTGCTGTTTCTGCAGCTGTTGTTGGCTCTCTTAAGCCTTCAACATCTTGGTTTTATGATCGTGGCGCCTCTCCTGCTGGCGCTTTAATACAAACAAAGTATTAGCATCTGTCTACCCGTAGCTAACTCATGGGGTGTCATGCGCAAATCACAGAACCCACTTGAACGACACACCATTAACACCAATAGAAGTGTCTCTACCCAATTCAGACCTGTGTGTTGGCAGATTTTAACAATCCAGTTTATTTTGTTTTTTAACACACCATTCATTCATTATTTTATTTTATTATTATTTTTTATTTCTCATTTATTTATTTTTTACAAACACCTTGGCTTTGCGGATGATAAACAGCTCCTAGACGTTTTCCAATTCCCAATTTATTTTCTGAATTAATCTGACTGTTTTATTCACAAACTCTTTTCCATTATCTGACAATACGCGGTCTGGAGGTCTCCACCTGCTTATGACCTTATGGCACAAAAACTTAACAACAGACTGAGTATCTTTTCACTTGGTTGGACAGGCCTCAAGCCTTTAAAATCTATTTACAACTATTATCATTTATCTTTTGCTTCCTACTGATCTTATTATATCAACAAATAAACCACTAACTCACACATAGGACCTGTCGGTGTTGAAATGTGACCGGGAGGAACCATCACAGCCCTCCTAACATTGTTCTTTAGACAGAAAGTACACCTGCTTACTACATAATCAATTTGCTCAAAAAAGTATGATGCCCAAAAAACCATATTCTTTCGTAATCTTTCTTCTAACCCTCCCCCCTTGCACATGGGCTAACATGTGCTTCATGAACTATAGGACCTAGCAGGTCAGGGGGTACTACCATCAGCCCTTCATGATTTCACCAACAGCCAATAGAATCTTGAGTGGCCCCTCAGTCAGAGGTGTAAAGAGCACCAAAATATTCTACACCAGTAAAAGTACTGCTCCTTTAATAAAATGTTACTGAAGTACAAGCAAATGTACCTGTTTAAAATGTACTCAAAAAGTAAAAAACATCTCGCCGAAAATGTACTTTAAGTAAAAGTCACAAGTGACTTATTCATTTATTTATTTAGTTTTTACAACGCATGTCGTCTGTGCTGCAAAAAGAACGAGAGGATTTAGATCTAAAAGCTTTTTCTTTTAATTAAAAACAAATCTTAACAAAGATGTTTCCTGTAAACATTTTCTTTTGTTCCCCATTTACAAAAACAAAATATAAATGTAGACATTAAAACTCATCTCAACCTCTCTTAAAGCCCTGTATCTCTCATCTTTGTCGCCATTTCTTGAATCCATTCTCCTTACTTACTTATGTCCTTCTTTCACCTCGCTTCAGCCAACATCCATCTAACTGCTGGGTCATATCCACCAACAACTTCGTTCGAATCATTCTCACTTCCGTCTCCTATTTCCAGTCTGCTAAACTGCCAAATCTTTTTCTTTTTAGTGTCGCAGCTCAGGTACATCTTTATAGTTGTCTTAGCCTTTCCTTTCTCTTTGATCTGCTCAATCCTCATCCGTGATGTAATAGTTACCTTCCTGTCTGATCACTGGGAGCTGAGGATAAACATCAGTAAACTTCACCTCTTTCTCATAAGGCGGGGGTTTCTTTACTGATCCAGTATGTGAGAAGGTGTGTTAACCTTCTCCATTAATTTTCCTGTTTCCTTATAGAAAAGATAATCATTTTTTTTATGAAGAGAAATGTTTCAAGTATTTAAGAAAATACTGATAGAGTCTTTGTCTCACCCATAAACAGTGTAAAAAGTATTTGAATGTTTGTTGTTTTATTCTGAGTCTGCTTCGTCTCAAATGCAGCTGTGTCCTCAAAGGTTGATTTATCTGAAGCTAAACCTGAGATGAAAGATAATCCATCTAGTGTTTTAAATCAGCCTGTTTCAGTTTGTATTAAATGTTTAAGGGAGCTGTGTGTTCACCTCTCAGCAGGCTACACTGAAGCTTCAACTGAATCTGCTTGGTTTGAAGTTTTCATTTTCACACATCTGAGATGTGTTAAGTTGCCTATAACACCCAACTTCCTGATACGTCTGCTTCAAAATAAAATCATATCAACAAGATGGCAATACAAGACTTTTATTCTGAAAAACTTTCCGGAATTAAATGTGTTTATCTCTCTGAACTTTGAGTCAGAGCTACAGCCAACTTCTTTTAATCATCTTAGATTTAAGACAATAAAACATCAGTTTGAACACACCTTCAGCAGGTAGACCCTCTGTGATGGAGGTGCTTATCCCCCCTTGCATTAACTTAAGATGCAACGTGCCAAGAAAAGGTTCTCTCTACCTCTTATTACTCTGATGTGATGACATAAATCATTTAAAGTAGGAGTTTTTACTCAGTAACAGATGTGACTTAAAATGTAACGAATTATAATACTTGACAGAAAACCTAAATAAAAGTACAGATTTTACAAACTACTTCAAAAAGTACAAGTACACAAAAAACTACTCAATTACAGTAATGTGAGTTAATGTAATTAATTTCTTTACACCTCTGCCCTCGGTCCATCCATAATTATTTATCCATTACAGAAGTAGCTTCTTGCATGGAGACTACATCTCTGAGCGTAATTTTATCTTCCAAGTCCACCTCATGGGTGACCAGAAGAACCTCGCCAAATTAGTTTGTTCCTATAGCTGACTTTGAGGCATCATCAGTCACTGTGTTACCTTGTGTGACGCTTGACATGTCCATTTTGTGTTCCGCACATTTAGTTATTGCTAATTTTTCCCAACTTTAACATTGCATGCAACAATTTCATTATCTGAGCATGATGCTGTATCGGAGAATCATCTGTTCTCTTAAACCCTTAATTCTTAAAATAATGTCAGTTTTCCATCTCAAAACAGCCCAAATCAAACTAGATCATTTTCAGATAATAAAACCAGCATTCACAGCACTCAACAGCTTTTGAATCAAATTAACTGTTCCCCAAATGATCAATCAAATCAACAATACTCCTTAAATAACCAAATGCTTCAATCAGTCAGTCTGTTGCCAAGATTTCCTCCTAACTAATTGTACCGTAATATATTAAAAGAAATACTGTACGCCTATGTATGAAAACAAAGTAAACATGTATCAGACATGTTGGCTATAAATGAATGTATACACATATAGATAAATACAGGTGTTTGTTGAAAGAGTTTGTGGATAAAACCTCACTGGCCTTGATCAGGCTGGATCAGGATCTCTATGTGTTGTCATCCGCAAGCTCCAGTGTCTATGAAACACTGTCAGGTGTCTTCTTCAGAAACATTCCATCTCCTTTGGTTTTTCCTCCAGTTCTCATCGTAAAGATAGAAGACAAAAAGAAATAAAACAAAAGTTCAGTGTTTCAGAATCACTCCAAATTCTTATACACAATGCAACAATTTCAGTGAAACATGCAAACATTAGCTGTCAACACTTTGGTCATTTTCATCTGTCTCAACAGCTGTCTTTAATCCAAAAGTTTTCTCCAGGGGCGTCTTAATGGGGGATAGTGGGACTGACTACCTAGGGCTCCAGTACGGAGGAGGGGCCCATAATGACCTGAATGGAATGTGTAGAATGGTTTAGTCTGCCTGCGCCTTCAACTGGATTGAACCCAGTCAAGAGTGAGAGTAAATGGTTTTGCAGGCTGCAGATTAAATCAGCTGTTAGAAGAATTCAGCCAAGAACATTGTTTGGTTCATATCTGTGTGTTTTTTGTATAAATGTATCTTATTAATCTCCTTCATAGATACGATTTCATACGACCCTATTTGATAAAAATATTACCTCATGGTAAGGTAGAGTCATCTTTGTAAAGACATTTAGCGCCTTTCTCAGCGAGCTACAGTAACACCTTTGATATCAACAGATTCATTGTAAACTGTAAATTCAAACAACATCAATGTTGTTGTTAGCATTAAAACTGAAATTACTACTTTTATGCAAAAACAATATTTTGAACTTCAGGTGAAACTAATTATAATGCAGTCATGTTGACAAGTGTCAGCATCTCATTCACATTTATTGTATGTTTACAGTTTATCATTAATGTCAGTAGAATTTTAAATTTAATTATCTAACCAATAATGCTAGTGCTCTAAAGTCCAAATGGATCATTTACATGATGGAGGTGTGGATATAAAAATTCTCGTAGGTTAGTTTGGGTGTAGTAGGAGCCTAATGTTAGATCTTTTCATGGGACCTGGAGGTGCTAGCAGCACCCCTGCACACAACTAATATTTAGCACAGATAGCTTCCTCATTTGTCATGCACTTTAAATTGATCAATACTTAATTTTATTTATACAATGCATTTTTATCCTCAAAAGTATATAATTAAGTCTGATTTACTCTTCAATTCATTGGTATCTATTTATTCATTCATTGTCTCCCTCTCTCAGTCTTACAGAGAGAAAACAAAGGAGGGAGGGCTCCCTCTCCTCTCCTCTGGAGGAGCTTGTCAATCTATTTAAAGTACTACCTCTAGCTCCACCTCTTAAATTTAACAAGGACTTCCAGTATAGTCTGGTCATCAGAGAGTGAACATCCTCTCTAAGCTCCCCTTTAAAGGTCGGATCAACTCAGCGCAGCAATGCACAAAGTCAACTAACACACACCAAAACCAGAGCAGTATTCTTCCAATCAACAGCCAAAATACAAGATGTGTTTTCTGGCAGGCAAAACTAACTTCTCCTCCCATTTTTCAAACAAGACTACACGTTCCCCTGGACAGACAAAACCCACAGCAAAGTGTGGTCACACACACACACACACACAAACCGACAGAAAGAGAGAATCTACACACCAATCAGCAAACCCAAAACACTCCTCAAATTCTGCAAAATCACAATTCATTTTTCAGTTTTAAACTTTATTAGGAAATGTTCTCTTCTCTTTTGTTCTCTCATCTGAATGTGTAAATGCCTATGTGGACAGACTGTCTCGCTGGTCTCTTCACTCCTCCTTAGACTCAACAAAAGCTCATATATGTTGTCAAATCTATAAAAGTCCTACTATTAGGCTCATATATATTTATCAGATGAAATAAACGTCCTCTAAGGGCTCATAGTTTTATTATATCAAATATATAAATGTCCCCTGAAACAAAGGGCTCATAGGTATTTTATTTATCTTTAACACTGAAGAGGCAAAAATGTCTCTTCTTAAGAGTTTATCAAATCTCCCTTAAACAATCGCCTGCTATATATTTATCTATTTAATAATACATCTATTTCTCATTATCAATTACACATAAACAAGAACATTACACAGACCTCTACAAACACATAAATCCCCAGCAACACACACACATTCCTCAGGCTGTCCTGCAGCGCACACACCCAGCACTCTCACACACACACATCTCCAAAGACTCAAGTCGACTCATTTTTAATTTTCCTCTTTACCTTCTTTAAAAATTTCAATTTCACTTTGGCCAAACTTTTATCAAATTGTTTTTAGAGGATTTCTTCACACTGCATGCTCAACGCACACTTTTGCTCCTATAGACTCAGCGCTTACATTTTCCGTTTTTCTCAAACTTCTTGTTTTCATCTTCATTTAATCTTTATCCTTTATCTCTACTTTTTCTTCTCCTTCTTTACCTACACTATACGGTTTAATTACACAAATTTGACTATATCTGAAAGCCAACTTTTGCTCGTTGCGCTTTATCCTAAAAGTTACCTGTTTCCTCAACTATACGTAAAAGTTACCTGTTTACGTTTAAAAGTTACCTGCCCATACACTATACGGTTAAACAAATTTTGACTATTCTCTTAAAGCCAACTTTTCACTCAGTAGTTAATACATATGTCTTACTGTTAAATAGACGGGCCCTGTCTTTATTTTAATCTTGCATAGTGTTATTTAACTATGTGTTACTCGTTGCGCTTATTCTAACATTTACCTATATTTTCAACGAATTGTTAAAAATATTTTTCCCTTTTCCATACTTCTTTTTAACTCTATAAACCCCAATTTAGATGGAAAATCACTCCAAAATCCACACATCATTTCATGTCCTCACTTTCAGTTCTTTGACAGTGAAGCCAAACAGCAGACACAACCGTCTCAACATAACAATCAGCGCTGTGTGTGTAAAAACACTTACCCGAGCACTAGAGTTGAGACTTTTAGAAGCTGTGGGACTGCTGATGGCCTCAACTGTCCCTGCTCGAAGCGCCAATTTGAAGCATATGTTCTCCTCTGGACATGAATGATGTTGTTGATGATGAAGGAAACTCCATTGACACTGTCTTAGTTACAATAATACATTTATTAAATATAAGAAAGACAGAGTCAAGCCAGGCTTGCCATGGATAGCCTAGGAGAGACAGAAGCCGAAATCATCTCTCCCGACCAAAGGGAGAGCACCCCTATTTATTCAGAAAGGCAAAAGTCAACATAAAACATGTGTCTTCCTGTTCTCTGGACACTCGCATTCCTCATCTGCCCTTATCTGACCCTAGGTGTGTAAAACACTCCATGGTGTCTGTCTCATGGGCTCCAAGGTATACATTCCAATGCGGAGGTGACTCTCTTCAACCTATGTCTGTGTGCCCTAAAGAGCATCACCCTGCTTACACATGTCTCAGCTTTAAAAAATACCTAGTTCTTATCTTACACAGCCTATAGGGAGCATTACTAACCTATTGTTTATTTTTTATTGTATATTTATGTATATAACCTATGTCCCTAATAATTTACCTCAATACAAAGCTTAATGCAAATGGGTGAAGTATCCCTTTAATAAAGGCAATCCTGCATTCAGTGTCATTGCCCGAGTCAACTATGTTCATATCTAATGAGCGCCGGATTGCAATTAAGACTCCTTTTGTTTTATCTTTAGCTGAAGATGAAGCTACCACCTCATATTTAGAGTTACTGAAGTTATCAACCGACCCTTTATTTAGGTGTGATTCCTGGATCAGAGCAATATCAATTTCTTTGCTGTCTATATATTCCAGACTAGTCATTGGTGTCAAAGGGAAATATAAGATAAATAGATGCAAACATAAGCTGAAGCTCTCTTGTTGTGATATAAAATATATCATCGTACTTGCCAGCCCCCCCCCCCCCCCCCCCCCCCCCCCGCACTCACCTCCCTCCCCATCACCCCCCTCCCCAGCCCTTTACCTATTAACATCCGTGATATGTGGATGCAGAGTCGTGCTCCTGTGAGCACCTATTCCCTTCTTATACAGCTAATTCAACAAAAACATGTGAGAAGTGCTATGCTTCAAAAATTATTTACTTTCTAAAAGTGATTATTAAGTCAAATTAGTAGACAGGCCTTTTACTGATAGTCTAACAAAAACAGAAAATACAAAGAAATAGTCATGCCTGCTACATTGCTTCATTTTTAAGGCAATTCATTCATTTGAGCATTTAAGCAGGAGTCTATGTAGTCCAAATATAAACACTTTTTTATAATAATAATAATGGTTAAATTACGTAAAAAAATAAAACAATAAAAAGTAATTGAAAAGAGTCTTATCGAGACAGAAAATTACATATTGTCTTGAGAGTTGTTGGTCACCTGTGGTGTGACAGTTCCACCTGTGGAGCCCACCGGTATAGGGTGCAGGTTCGGACTGTTTGTAAATATTTCTGCCTCCTCCACACTTTTGAAAAGCATAGTTTCCTTACCGATGGTTACCTTGAGAGTTGCTGGATGTAGGAGAAAGTTCGGGATACCTCTTTTATTCAACTTGCTGCGGACTTCGTTGAAAGCCTTCTTCCTCTGAGCTGTATGTTTACTGTAGTCAGCATAGAAGCGAAGCTCTTTCCCAGCGTAGATGATCGGTATTGCCCATCGGGCCTCCCTTAATATCGCCAACCTGGTGCTGTAACGCAGGCATTTAAAGATCAGGATGCGGGGATGTCCGCTGTGATTTTCCCCGTATAATCTGTGGCCGCGTTCCAGCTCCATTGGCATATCCTTGAGGCCAGGCATCCAAAGAGGGAGATTACTTGAGAGAAACTGAAGTGCATTATTGCCTTCTGCTCCTTCTTTTAGTCCGCTGATTCAGATGTTATTTTGCCGTGCCCGGTCCTCTTGATCTGCCAACTTCAAGGTGAGCTTTTCAATCTGTTGAATGCACTCAGTCATTGATGAATAAGAACTTTTCTGTTCGTTCTGTAGCGTGTTGGTTAAAGTAATGCATTGCTCTATTTTTGTTACGTTTTTCCCAGTTTGTTCCTTCACTGCATTCAGGCTTGCTGAGAGATTTGATAGTTCCTGTCTTAACGTGGAGACACCATCAGAAATGTCGGACTTTAATTCTGTCCGCAAAACTCGGATCTCTCCTTGTAAAGTTTCAGTGAAGGAAGCAGATGTTTCGGCGACAGTGTTCTGAATAATCTCGGCGATATCTTCTGTTTTCATCGTGCCACAGCGCGACATTGTATCAAAGTTCAAACAATTGCCACACGCCTGCAATGGCTGCTTGGATCAGATCGTCTTAGCTTGGCTATCAATTAAAACAGAGCAGCAGCATCCAATACCAACACCTCTGTATTCCATGTCCTTATATCCTTTGAAAGCATAGTCTTTTATAAACAAAGTTAATAGCTGTTTTCAGCGGCATGCCGCCATTGCCACCCTACAATCACCGGAAGTAATGGCACTCCTCAGAGCTACAGAGCGTCGTCTCGCTAAGAACCCTGAACAGTTAGCAGTGTATAATGAGGAGATTCATAAACTGGAGAAAGCTGGATATGCTGTAAAAATCAGTATTGAGGAGGTGAGCAACTCAAAGGAGTCATGGTTTATTCCCCATCACCTCATACATCATAATGGGAAGGCTAGGGTTGTCTTTAACTGCTCATTTCACTACCAGCAAGCTTCTCTCAACAACAACCTGCTTCCTGGACCTACACTCGGTTCATCATTGCTAGGTGTGCTACTCAGGTTCTGAGAACTCTGTGGCAATCAGCAGAGACATTCGTGCCAGGTGCGGCTCCAGCCATTGCTTTGTTTCTTGTGGCATGATGGGGAAAAAGAGCGCAGCCCAGACATCTATGACATCTTTGGGGCGGCAGTAGCTCAGTCCGTAGGGACTTGGTTTGGGAACCGGAGGGTTGGCGGTTCAAGTCCCGATGCGGACCAAAATATGGAAGTTGGTCTGGTAGCTGGAGAGGTGCCAGACCACTCCTCGAGCACTGCCCTTGAGCAAGGCACCGAACTCCTACCAGCTCAGCGGACATCTCTCTATTAATGCATGTCCACAGGTCGTGTACACACTGGGATACAAACATCGAGCCATTCCAGCAGCAGCAGTTGCAAGTCAATAAGACCTGATAGACACTTAACCCCGAATTGCTCCAGCTGCTTCATCGGCGGCCAATTAATGTGTATGAATGGGATTAGTTACTTCTGATGGTCACTTTACATAGCAGCCTCTGCCATCAGTGTGTGAATGTGTAGGTGTGACATGCGATGTAAAAGTGCTTTGAGTAGTCAGAAGACTAGAAAAGCTAGATAAGCTAAAGTCCATTTACCATTTTACATCCAGGTCCTGACCATGTATTTGCAGAAATACGAAGGACATATTGGATACTTCGTGGTCGGCAAGTGATAAAAAAACACTAACATGACTGTGTAGAGTGTAAGTGGCGCAGCAAACCCCTTGTTCCAAAGATGGCAGATCTTGCATCTGCAAGGCTATGCATCGGCCAACTTCCATATTGGTCCACTGGAGTTGACTGCTTTGGCCCTTACACAGTGAAAATATGACGCAGGCAGGAGAAACGATGGGTTTAATATTTAAATGCCTCACTACAAGATGTGTGCACTTAGACCTTTTGTGCAGCATGGACATAGACTCCTTTTTGCTTGCCTTGAGACGATTTGTGGCTAGAAGAGGAAAGCCATATGAGATCCTTTGTGACAGAGGTACCAACTTTCGGGGAGGAGAACATGAGTTGCAAGAAGCCTTTTCTGCACTTGAGCCATCTATAAAGGAACAGCTTGCTGAACAAAATATTAGCTTCAAATTCAATCCAGCGCTTGCTCCACATTTCGGCGGTGCATAGGAAAGAGAGATCAAATCAGCCAAGGCTTCCCTTCAAGTGGTCCTGAAAAATCAAACCGTTCCCGAAGAGGTCCGGATGACAGTTCTTGTAGAGGTTGAGGGAATCCTTAACTCAAAGCCCCTAGGTTATGCTACATCTGATATTGCTGATCCAGACCCTATTACATCAAATCTCCTGCTTATGGGGCGGCGGGATGCGTCCTTGCCACAAGCAGTGTATGGCACCAGTGATCTGCTAGGTCGTCGCTGGAAACACAGCCAGGTACTAGCTGACCATTTCTGGGTTAAGTTTACCCGTAACTACCTTCCTACCCTTCAGCTTCGTAGGAAATGGCTCACATCTAACCCAGACCTCACCCCAGACCAAGTGGTCATGATTGTCGACCCGCAGTTGCCGAGAGCTCTATGGCCAGTTGGTCGTGTCACCAAAGTGATTCCAAATGATGACGGCAAAATACGGTCAGCAGAAGTAAACATAAAAGGGACGATCTATACTCGTCCTGTGGTCAAGCTCATCCCACTCCCTGCAATGCCAAATGACTGACAGCAATCCTGATCTCCAGCAGGGACATTTGGAGGATTACAAACTCACTCTGTGTCTTTAGGGGCAGCTGTGCAAATTCCCTGCTCTGAAACGCTGGTGGGCTGTCGCGATATTACAATCAAGCGCTCCCTGTGACATCATAGGACATGCGCACTCCACGAGCCCCGTTCAGAGCGGTGCTGATGATTGAACAGATGGTTTGTTGCCGTTATCGTCTGACTTCTCAGGAGTCGTGCGTACATGAAACTGAGAGTTTATGGTCTTCAGTTATGTAGGATATAACCTTTTAGTTGTTAGCATTTGCATTATTGTTATATTTATCTTAAACAGTGACTATTTGTTGTTTGTAGATTGGAGCATCAGAAGATAAATGTTGGTCATTAGTAACCTATACTTTAAGAAAGAGTTGTATTGAAGTGTTCTCTCATTTCTAACAGTTCTGCAGACATGTTGTGAGTTTATTGTAGCAGTGTTACCGTGCTATACTGTTTTCAATGTTCAATTGCCCTTAATTATGTTAATTAGTTGCCATCTTTGATAACATGTGCTGTATTCCATGAAGTAGGGAGACCTCTGCTGGACATTTTGCTGAAGTGTTTTAATCATACATGAATGCCTGTAATTTTCAGTTATATTTTAAGTTCTCTTTTAATCTTTTGATTATAAGGAGCTCGTCATTGATAATACATTAGTTTCTTTGTTTGTGTTACTTTTAGAGAAACACGCTCATACAGTCACTCAGGCTAAATGACATCATTGTACTATCTTTGGACATCATTAAAGATTGTTGATGAAACTCCTGGATTGCTGCAGTCTTTCTAACCGAAGACTTAGGCCAGACTTGTATATGCCAGCATACTAATAATATTTCACACAGTATGTACTGCATACTGATTTAGATTGTAGTATGCAGTACGCGGTTTTGAAAACAGCCTATGGCTAGCTCTGAGGACTTGTAAACTAGTGCCGTAAAGCAGTACGTACTTCTCGTGAGATAACCGCCAGCCGTTGTTCAAAATGACATAGTGGAGTGTTGAGGCAGCGGGCCGCCGTGCGGACGTACGAGAGACAACATTCTCCTTGTTGAACGTGATCACGCTGTTAGATGGACTTACAAGCAACTATTTTAGGGCGGAAAAGTTTTATATTGTTGCTTTAATACCTTTTTTCATTAGGTTAGGTATTTGTATGAATTTGCAAGAGCCCTTTTTTACATCATGCATTTCACAGATCTCTGACAGCCAGGAAGCTCTCGTCTGATTCTCCAGTTCCAGAGATGCTACTCTGTTGATGACAAAGTTTCCTTCATATCCAGTTTCACAGAGTCAGCTGTATGAGCGGTAAAGAGAGAGACTGAGGGAAACATTTAAGCAACTGAAGAGTCATTTTACACCAGGAAATCTTCTTGGAGAAAAAATAGACCAAATGTAGAAACAGTTCATAAAGTTCCTGAAAAGAACATCTGTACTGCCCTTTCTGCACGTCCCAATGTTCAGGGTTAGACAGCCAGAGAACACTCAAACAAAAGTCCTCCAATAAAAACACAAGGCTTGTCTTTCGTTGATTTCACTCGAGTTCCTTCTTGTTTGTTTTTTGTAAAACTGCAATATTACAAAGAGAATAACAATACGTCAGTACAGATAACAAATGTTTACAAAGTCTAAGCATTGCTATCTAAAAACAAGCAAACACAGAATAGCATAAAAATACTGCTAAATAAACACTAAGCTACATGCTATCGAAGCAGAGGGAAAACTGTTACCTCCTACAATTAGCATTAGCTAGCAAAGCACATGTGAGACAAAAACAACAAAAAGTTTCTAACGTCCATTGTGTACCCACGATGACCAGTAGATGGCAGTATAAACCATGAAGTAATGTAGAAATGTTTTTAATCTTTTAACTCTAACTTATTATGACTACTTTTTGTTTTAACATTTGTAACTTACATTTTAAATTACTGACTTTAAATTAAAGGCAGCACAACATATATATCTATATATGTGTATAATTATAGTTTCCTATGCCAGAATTGTGATCCTCACTCCAGCTCAGCAGGTGGCGGTAATGCACCAATAAGCTGGGTCGCCAACCGCCATAAAAATCAAAGAAGAAGAAATAGCGGAAGTAGCGTTTATTTCCGGCTCTTTGTGAGATAGCATACTGTGTCTGTAACGTTGTAGGTGATCAGAGTAATGTTACCGTCAGCATTGAGTTCTCCTTGTGTGAGTCTTGGATGTGTGTCAGATGTCCGGGTTTCAGGATCTTAAAGAGCTCTTCAGTCGGCGGCTGCTCGCTGCGGTTATCAGAGATATATCAGGACAAACAACAACATGTGGATACGAAGAGGAGCTCCACCGACAAAGAAAACTGCTGGATGTGATTTTAACACCTGAAATCAAGCTGCAGAGAGCAGGTTGGTTTTCTTTCCACTGCTGGAAACGTGTTTCCTGCTCATGTTTCAGGGAGCAGAGCCTTTAGCTAACGTCCATAGACGCACACAGCACAGTGTTAGCCGCAGCTAGCTCCTGCTAACAACATCATTGAGTTTACTGGACTTCAACACTCTTTAGTCTGGACCTATTGAATCCAGCAACGGGTCTTTGGTGTTCATTTGAGTAGTTAAAGTAGATGTGATTATTGGAGAGAAGTTTTAGAAACGTTAAATACATGCTATTCATTAGTATCTTTGAGCACACAAACTTCAGGCCACCCTCTGCATAAGTCAGGGCCCGAGTCAAAGAATCTGGATCTGTCCGGATCTGTCCTTGCTGGTTAAACTTGCAGCACGTCATGTTACTTAACTCAACATCAGATGGATCTATGTGGGTCAGAGGGTTCTGTTGGCAGAGACAACAAGGCAAGTCAAGTTTATTTATGTCGCACAATTCAACAACAAGGCAAAGGTCGTTAAACGTGCAGTTTGTAAAATCCGCCGCTAGGGGAAAAGAGGACGTCGAGGCTTGCGGTGCATTATGGGAGTAAAAAAACGAACGAATCAACACGAACAGGTGAAACCGACCTGAGAAAGACAATATGTGTACTGACGATGTATCCCAGTATAATTTACATGACGTTGTTTATCACAGCAGCACATAGAATAGAATAGAATAGAATGTCTTTATTGTCATTATACAATTGTACAACGAAATTAAAGCTTCACCTTAAAGTGCACACACATACGGTCATCCACAAAACAACAACAACTCTCATTCAGGTAGATGGCAAAGTATGTGTAGTGTATATACATGAGGTATAAAGAGTGTACTGCAAGGTGACAGATATTAAATAAATACAAAAGTAGATATTGCACATGCCAGGCACCAGTAGAGGACATATATATGTGTGTAAATATATTATGTATATGTACATACTATGTATCAGGAGAAGTATATATATATTGCACAAGGTTTTATTGCACTGTTTTAAATTGTTGAAGAGGGTCAGCACATGTCCAGGTTCAGTGTGGTTATGGCTCTGGGGAAGAAGCTGTCCTTGAGTCTGTTTGTCCGTGCTCTGACAGACCTGTAGCGTCTGCCAGAGGGCAACATGTGGAACAGATGAAAGCCGGGTGTGAGCTGTCCTTTATAATGTTTTTTGCTCTGTTCAGGCAGCGGGAGTTATAAATGTCCTTTAGGGAGGGGAGAGTGCAGCCGATGATCCTCTGTGCTGTGCTGATTACTCTCTGGAGCCCCTTCCTGTCTGCTTCAGTGCAGCTGGCGTACCACACTGTGATGCAGTACAGCAGCAGGCTCTCTATGGAAGATCTGTAGAAGTTCACCAGCAGCTTCTCATTCAGGTTGTTCTTCCTGAGCACTCTCAGGAAGTGCAGGCGCTGCTGTGCCTTCTTGGTGATGTCAGAGATGTTAGGAGTCCAGGAGAGGTCAGCAGAGATGAGGGTGCCCAGGAACTTAAAGGTTTGGACCCTCTCTACACAGACACCGTTGATGTGGAGGGGAGCTGGGTCTGCGCGGTGCTTCCTGAAGTCGAAGATGATTTCCTTTGTTTTTGTGGTGTTCAGTGCCAGGTTGTTCACTGAACACCACGTTGTCAACTTCAGGATCTCATCCCTGTAAGCAGACTCGTCTCCCCCTGAGATTAGTCCAACCACAGTGGTATCGTCTGCAAACTTGACGATGGTGTTACTGGGGTGGGTTGGGCTGCAGTCATATGTGTAGAGGGAGTACAGTAGTGGGCTCAGCACACACCCCTGTGGAGAGCCGGTGCTGAGTGTGCGGGTGGAGGAGACGTGGGGGCCAAGTTTAACAGTCTGGGGACGGTTTGTGAGGAAGTCCTTTATCCATGAGCAGGTGTGTGAGTGGAGGCCTAAGTCTGATAGTTTTTTAACCAGAATGTCTGGGATGATTGTGTTGAAGGCTGAGCTGTAGTCAATGAAGAGTAGCCTTACATAGCTCCCCTGGTGTTCCAGGTGGCTCAGCGCAGTGTGGAGAGCTATGGCTATGGCATCCTCTGTGGATCTGTTTGCTCTACAAGCAAACTGGTGTGGGTCGAAGGTCTGAGGAAGGCTGGCTTTGATGTGGTGTAGAACCAGCCTCTCAAAGCACTTCATGATGACCGGTGTTAGAGCGACTGGACGGTAGTCGTTGAGGCTGTCCGTGGTGGATTTCTTGGGCACGGGTATGAAAGTGGCTGATTTCAGTAACATCCGGTGTTTCCTTGACAACGATCAACATTTCGTGTCTGTCATGGCGGCTCATCATGGCGGCCGCCTACAAGACACGTCCCGTTACAACTGTAAAATTACAGATTTCTCTGGCTTTGATAACTTTTGGAAATATTTGAGGTGATGTAAGTACTCAACTAAAATATGTATGGGTTTAGTTCATTTTTAATTTAATAATTAAATTAATTAATTAATTTTAATTTATTTTGACCAGGATTTCACCTTTAAAACAAGACAGCAAAGAGCCTTATGGGTCAAAGACGAATAAGGATTTCAAACACTTTCTATCTTTACTAGAGTGTTCTGTCTACAGCTCAACAACAGGAAGTGAATTTAAGAATGCAGCTACACATTTCTTGATGAATCATGAAAAATCTCCTTCCTGGGTAACAGGATGGATTTTAAAATGATTTCTATGTCTACCATTTGTTGTATATAAAAGTTTATACAGATCCATAGCTGGAGCTCCCCAAACAATCACCGCTCAAAAAACTAGATTTCCATCACAATGACTGTGATATATTTGGGTATGCTGAAATGGGCTCATTAGTGTCTCTGCATCACACGTCACGTCAACAAGAGAAAGAATATTGAACATTTCTGAAAATGCTCTACAGTAAAGGTTGTTATTGTATCCTCAACTCAGGAAAACAG